>SNQJ01S0038572.1:4674-35949 GCA_010110895.2 Picea sitchensis
AACAGGATATTCAAATACTTGAAGGGCACAATGACTTATGGTTTGTGGTATCCTGGAAATCAGAATATTCAGTTAACTGCTTATTCAGATGTTGATTGGGAAAATTGTGTGGATGAGAGAAAGAGCACCAGTGGAGGTGCATTCTTCCTGGGTGACTCGTTGGTAGCATGGATTAGTAAGAAGCAGGAATATATTTCCTTATCAAATACAGAGGACGAGTACATTGTTTCTTCTACTTGCTGCATTTAGATTTTATGGATGATCCAAACTCCTGCAGACTTGAAGATAAATTATATCGATCCGATTCCAATTCATTGTCATAACACCAGTGCCATTAGTGTCTCCAAGAATCCTATTATTCATTCAAATACTAAGAATATTCCAATCAAATATCATTTTCTTAGAGAGAAGGTTACAAACAAAGTTATTTAGCTGAATTATATTCCTTCCATAGAACAAATAGTTGATATCTTTACTAAACCATTAGTAGCAACACCTTTTGGATATTTGTGTCAGAAGTTGGGGGTTATATCTTCTTTTGTCTAATTTGTTCACCTTGTCAGGGGGAGTATGTGATTGTTACATATTTGATACCTTCGAGATGTATTGCAATAGTTCAGCAGGAGCATGTTTCTTCTTTGACATCGGTGTCAAAGGGGGAGAAAAAGTGTGGTAAGGATGCTACAATGGTATGAAGCAATGTGGTAAGGATGCTACAGTGGTATGTTTGGTTGCATGTTCAATAGGCAGATTAGCATTCCAGGTAGAGAGTGCAGAGTGCAGTTCATCAGGTTCTTCAAGGTCAAGGTTGCCATCAGTTCCAAAGGGGGAGATTGTTGGCATATTTATAGATAGAAGATGAAAGCAACATGTTTTTCATTGATGGTGAGATCAACACAATCAACAGTGCAATGATGATGACATGGAAAGATTAAGAGTGAAGATCAATAGTAATCGTTGGATCACCCACTCAGAATTCTCAATGACCGTCAGATTTGAATACAGATAGGAAAAATGCACAAAAGAGGAGAACAAATCTCATATGTTGGATTTGAGCGTGAGGATCGACCATTGTTGGATCCAAATAAAGGATAATTCTATTTAAGTACAAAATGAAGCGGGCTTACAAAGTCCCGAAAGAAGGGAGACCATCCATCGTCGAGGAGGACATGTGGCGAGCGATTAGAGTTTCAATGACTTGCACATTGGAGGAGTCAACGAAGCATGGTGTGGGAACTCACGATATTTGATATCCCAAAATGATCCAGGCTGTCAGATCGAGGATTGATTTGAACCCTTGGATCGAGGGTATTGGATCATTGGATGTAGACTACACATGGAGAGAGGTTATCCTTTCACTGACTGGAAATTCAAAGGAAGGAGGAGCTCTATCTTTTGAAATCGTGAAACGTGAAACCCCGATTCAATCTGAGTCGTTGATCAAGGGAGAGTGTGGACCGTTGATCTGGATCCCTTTCGGAGTTTCAGATACCAGGAGTTGGAGGAGTCAAGGAGACTCATGAAAACATTTGTGAATCATGAAGCGTTCTTTGTGGATAAGCACTTGGTCACCATCGATGGTCACGAGAAGGGAAGGAGCTATTCCAATGAAGCTCCATTTCGGCGATCGCGACATAAAGAGTCGAGACTCTTCATCAGAGGAGTCCCAAAGTTGCGAATCGCGAAGCACTTTTTGGATAAGCACCAGGTCACCACCAATGGTCATGAGAAGGGAAGGATATAGTGTAGCCAAGATCTATTTTGACGATCGTGACATGGTGAGTCGAGACCCTTCATCACAAGAATGTTGAAATGAAAAATCGTGAAATGAATTATGCTTAGTGTTTGGTCACAGCCAGTGGGAATATGAGATAAATGAAAGACCCTGTGGAATTAATCCAATGGTGTTGATTAAGTGGGAATATGAACGAAGGGATACTGTTGCACTTCACAGTTAATTGATCAGTTATGATTCAGTTAGCAAAATTGAATCATAGTTCTTGGACGTTTAGTGATTCAGTTGTTGATGTGTTTTCTTGGAGATTCAAGGTGTAACTGAACAGGTGGTATAGGATAAAATGGAAATGCAATGACTGCAGAAGGTTGGTTGTTCAAACTAGAAAAATGAGTTGAACTGTAAGAAATTTAAAATTACAGTATAAATAGTGTGAGATAAAACTTAGAGATGTAGAACAATTTTAAGTAGAGCATAATTGTAGAACAATTTGAAGTAGAGAAGAACTACAGAACATATAGAAGCAGAACAAAATTGCAAAATAGATAAAAGAAGAGAAGAATTGCATAACAATGAAGAAGTGGTAAGAATTGAAACATCTGTATTTTTGGTTATTCAATCATTTATTTATAATCCGGGAGATTGGGTGGTGCTAGGGAGGACTGTAGTCCTCTATTATTCAAGTTGGTGCTTTAATACTGAAAGTTGGAGCTTTCATCTGGTTGTTCCTAGAAAAACAGGGTGGCAGGGTGGTGCTTGGGAAAACATAGAGTTTTATGTATACAAGTTGGTTCTTGTTTAAGTGGAAGTAGGTGCTTCCATCCAGTAGGTGTTGGAACAATCAGGGAGTTGGTGCTTCCTTCTAGTGGGTGTTAGATAAAGCAGAGAGTTGGTGCTTTCAACAAGTTTGAGCTTGTAAAATAGAGGTAGTAGACTCACCTTGAGTTGGTTCTCAAACATAGATAATGTACAGAACTTAAAAGACTTCCTATCATTCAAAGAAGAAGAGGTTTTCTCCCTTTATGGGTTTCCTCGTGAAACTATGTCTCTGTGTATATCTTATGTGTGACTGATGTTCATTACTCATGTTGTTCATATGTTGTATAATATTGATGGTCACTTGGAAGAGACTAAAATTTGTTTGAATAGTCATAAATTGTTTAATCACAGTAACAACTGATTCACCCCCCCCCCTCTCAATTGTCTTAGTATTTTCAACACCCTCAGCACATCCACCTTTCAAATAGTTGCAACAATGCTACTTTACAAGATCAAAATATTTTGAGATCATGATTTAGTCTTAGAAATCGAATCATTTTCCTAAACACTAGGTTCTTTGAATTGTAGTTCAATCAATGTAATGGAATATGATTCCTATATGTTAGCATAGATTCAATACTAAATTATAACTATATCTAGATTATAGTATCTATTGTAACCAACGCTGGGCATAAAACGGATATTTGTTGACAAAGTTAAGGGTTTGAGTTGTGGAGAACAAATACTCTCTCTTTGATTATAATGCTTGGGACTTATTACATTTTACACTTAATGGAAAAGGATATATGATGGTTATACTATATCTTCTTGTCTTTTATTCCTTCTTGTTTTACTTAAATGCATGTGTATCTTTTCAAAGCATTTGATATATCTTGTTTATGTTTGAAAGCCATTAAATATTTTTTCCGATTCCTTTCTCATTACATAATTTGTGTTTAAGTACTTCATTCTTGTTTCTAAATGATATTTAGGATCAAGAATTTTCTCTGTGAGTTAACAAATAGGGAACTTGTTGTTTTGTATTCCTTTCATGTTAAACTTCCTTATCTAGCTCATCGGATTGAATACCATTGAAACTTGTTTTTGTAATCAGAAATTAAAATTTCCTATTTCATTTACTACTTGACCTATAAACTAAATCCAAAATCTAAAATAATCTTGCAAACATAAAACCATTGCAATAAATAAGGTTCCCTAGATTTCCCTTAGCAGTCAACGACAACCGTAGGGACTAACATCTTTTGGGACCATTGTTGGGGACGAAGGAACAAATATATCTATCCCTAGGAAGAACAACATTGATAAATACTAGCTCTTGATGGTGAACAAGAGTTGGATACAAAAGTAGAATGCATATTTTTCACCTGGTGACTCCATTGTAGAAGTTTTGGATCCTAAAAGAGAAGTGAAGGGACCCAAATCTAATCCTACCAAAGCCTCAATATCATTTTTTTATTCAAGAAAGAAAGTGACCAGAGAAAACCCAGATCCCAAGCCAACGCCAACAATTTGTAATCCTAAAACGTTATTGAGGAAATCAAAAGAAACTCAAGGACAATATTCATCTTCTAAAGGTAAGTCTCCTTCTTCTAAATAAACAACTTTTTCTCCTAAAAAATCCATCGTTATTCCTGAAAAAGAGTTTGTTCCCATTGTTGGAGAAAATACCATTATTTCAGAGAAAGTTGAATAAAAAGTTAAACCTGGAAATATTGCTTTGGAAGAACATGTAGCTCTTCAATTAGGAGACTAGATAATTGAAGCATGGAACCCCTTATCTTATCTCATTAAAGAAAAAAGTGAAGAAGAATTAACTTTTTTGGAAGAACATGTTAAATATATTCCTAATTTTACTAAGGAGGAAAGAGATCAGATATTATCATCATCATTTCCTCAGTCAAGCACTTCTCAGAGAGATGAACATGAAATTCAAGTTTTCAATAATATTTTTGCCATTGAAGGATTTTTACAGTCCCAAAGGACTCATTATCATCCTTCATCAACTATTAAGGTTCATACTCCACTTTCACCTTATAATCTACAGCCATCCCCTCCTCCTAAATCTCCTACTCTAATTGTTCACAACATGGTTGGTAATAGAATGGATGATATCATAGTTGCTAGGTATACACCCTTGGTGTTGGCTCAAGTTTTATATGATTTACCAGCTGGAGACTATATGAAATATCTACCTAGGTTTAATAGAGAAGGAGAGGTCATAGCTGAAGAAAATTTGTCATCTTTTTATATCTTTGCAGACAATTTCAATGTTGAACACACAGATGCTTGGATGAGATTATTTATACATAGTTTGTATGGGGAGTTAAGGAAATGATTTAGAGGTCTCCATGCCAATTCTACTGCAAATACTGATGTTTTAGATGAATCCTTTATGAAACAATGGGGAGAAAAAAAGGACTACTTGTACTATATTACTGAAATTGGGGCTTTCAAAAGGAAGAATCCTGATTCTGTTTCATATTTTACCAAAAGATTTTAAAAAATGTACAATAAAATCCTTGATGAAATCAAACCTACAAATTTCTGCAAAAATTACCTTTGTTAATTCCTTTGATGCAAAATTTTATCTTTTCTTAAGAGAAAGAAGATATTCTACATTGAGTTTGAGGAAAGAGGTAGCCATTGAAGTGGAATCAAATATTTTGGTAGCAGAAAGGTTAAAGACAAGATCTGCCAGAGATAAAATGAAGTAGAAGGAAGATGTTCCATCTTCCTCTCATGCAACAACATCTGACCCAAAGATTGATCATATGGCTAATATGTTAAAAAATCCGACATCAGAGCTTTCCAGACTTAAATTAGAGACTAAGAAGCCAAAAAACCATGTCCAAGAATGGGGAAATAGAAACCCTAATTAGTTCACAAGACCACAAAATGCTCCTCATGTTATGTAGAGGGAGAGAAGGAATCAATATGATCAGAGGATCTTACCACCATTTCAGAATAATGTAGTTGAAGTGATAGAGGAAAGTGATGATATTGAATAAAATTCAACAGTCCTTTTAACTAATGTTGAAATTTATTCTACTCATATAAACCAAAAGGATTATGAAGACTCTCTCATATCAAGTCAGTTTGACAATGGTGGAGAAGAATAAATTTTTTAGAATGATCCTCAGAAGAAATTTTTCAGAATGATCCTCAGAAGAAATCTGACCTAAATCCTAGATCAAGTGAACCAAAGGAAAATAAACCATCTTAGAATAAAAAGGCTAAAGTATCAGCCAAGAAAGGTCCAACTAAATATATAGCGAACAAATTGGATCAACCTCAGTAGTCCATAAAGGTGTCTTCCCCGGAGGTAAAGGAAACAAAAAATAGTGTGTTCCTTTTAATTTGGAACATGAAATTAATAAGATAAAAAATCATGTACCTTTGGTGGAACTGATGAAAAATGAGTCTTTTAAAAAATAAGTCTTGAAAGTCTTGTAACCTCCTTCTTCTATCATTTCTTCAGATACAATAAAATTGGAAGATGAAAATCCTTCCATCACTATAGGACCTCATATTGAAGATAGATCTAATGTTTCACCTCCATTTTAGATATACTTGAACATTCATGAGAAAATTATGCAACTACTTTATGGACTATGGCACCTCACACAATGTTATACCTAAGGTAGGAAAGGATGAATTAGGTATTGACATTACAAAAAATTCCCAAGATCTATATTCCTTTGATTCTAAAATAGTTAAATGTATAGGGGTTATCAAAGATATAGTTGTTAACTTGTATGATCTACCTATGAAGAGTGTTATTATTGATGTGTTAGTGGCTGATATACCACCTAAATTTGGCATGTTTCTATTCAGTTATTAGGATAAGAAGGTAGGAGGATCTTTACAGATGGACCTTACATATGCTACTATACCTATATTTGGAGGAGAACACCGAATATTGTACAGGGAAGTACGACTATCCTATCTTGTAATTGATCATGGAAATCTAGGAAATCACTCCATCTATGCATTTTAGGATCAAATTCGATCATCCATATTTCATATCAGTGATGATGCTTTTAAGCCATTAGCAGTCAGATCCGTGAATAACCAAGTAAAGGATTTGGAACATGCAGTGTGGAAGATGTTATTTGATGGTTATTGTTCAAAAGAAGGATATGGTGCCAGGGTTGTATGCATTTCCCCTGCCAAGCAAGTCATACCTATGTCATATAAATTAGAATTCGACACCACCAACAATATTGCAAAATATGAGGCCTTACTGTTGGGATTAAGAGCTGTAAAGGATATGAGAATTGATAAAATTGTTGTTTTTGGAGATTCATAATTAATTATTCATAAATTCAAGAATATGTATCAAAAAAACCACCAAAGGTTGAGGAAGTACAAAAATGATGTATGGGACCTTGTTGAAAACTTCTTTCTAGATTTTGATATAACCTTTTTCTAAAGAAGTCTGAACCAACAAGCATATTCTTTAGCCATGGAATCTAGTGATTTCAAGAATCCTATGTTTTTGAGTTTGAGATATAAAATTGAATTAAGGCTTAGGCATTCAATCCCAAATAACATCAAATATTGGCGTGTTTTCAATGAAGAATAAAATTGAAGAGGTTTTTAGAAATTGTTGGTGATTTTTCTGCAATCACTATTGATCAGGAAAATGAGGATGACAATGTAGAAATTCAAACTAATGTCCCTCTTTAGGATATAATTACAGGTTATAATATTGTAGAATTGAAGAAAAACCACATTCCAAAGGGTCTGGTACTCCTTGAAAGGCTCTTTGACTAAAATTATATCTCCAATAAATCTTCAATTCAAATCCAAGAAAAAGGATGTTGTTGACTGTAATATTGGGACTGATACCAATCCAAATATTATAAAAATATCCAAATCATTTTTTGAAGAGAAAAGGAGCAAGTATGTGAATCTCATAAAGGAATTTGTTGATGTGTTTTCTTAGTCATATGAAGACCTGAAGATTTTTGACACAAATTATTCAGCATAAGATTCATCTCAAATTGGGCTTTAAACCTTTTATAGAGAAAATGAGATAGTTCAAACCTATATTGTTGCCCATTATTGAAAAATAAGTGAAGAAAATGCTTGATGAAAATATCATAGTACCTCTCTGATACTCACAGTGGGTGGCCAATATTGTACATGTCAGGAAAAATAATGGTGAAATAAGGTTGTGTGTACATTTTAGATATCTGAACAGGTGTTCTCTGAAGAACAACTATCCATTTCCCAAGATGGATCATATTTTGCAAAAAGTAATGGGTGCTCAAAGAATTTACATGTTGGATGGATACTGCAGATATAATAAGATATTAGTTTCTGAAGAAGACAAGAATAATACATCCTTCACTACTCCTTGGGGCACTTTCATGCATGAAAATATGCCCTTTGGTTTGATGAACATAGGGACCACTTTTCAAAGGGCCATGGACATCACGTTTGTGGGAGAAAAATAAACATTCATGGTCATTTGTCTTGATGATATTACTGTTTTCTCAAAATCTCATGAAGAACACTTGCATCACCTCAAACATACATTTAAGAAATGCTTAAGGTATGGCATATCTTTAATCCCAAAGAAATGTCACTTTTCCATGCATGAAGGAAAGTTCCTAGATGATATTGTGAATGCACGAGGAATCAATATAGATCCTGAAAGGGTAGAGGCTATTAATAAAAGCGACATCCCAAGAAAGAAAAAATATTTATAGTCCTTCATAGGGAGAGTAATTTTTTTAAGGAGATTCATACTCAATTTTGTTGAGATCATCAAGCTCATTACCAATATGTTGAAAAAAGATGTAGAAATTAAATGGATGCCAGAAGAAAATTCTTCCTTTGAGTGGATAAAGCAATCCCTAATTGATGTTCGTGTCCTCATTAGTCTTTATTATTCTAAAGAGTTTCTTATTTTCTCATTTTCATCTGAAGATGCCATTTTTGTTCTGTTGCAGAGGAATGATGAAGGGTATGAGAAGCTTAATTATTTCTTCAATAAGGCTCTTAGAGATGCAGAACTAAAGTATGACATTATAGAAAAGCAGGCTCATGCCATGTTTAAGGTATTGAAATCCTTAAGTATTTATATTTTGCACTGAGAAATAATCGATTATGTTCCAAACAGTGTTGTGAAAGAAATTCCCGTTCAACCAGACAACAGAGGAAATAAGTAGAAATGGATAACAAAACTTTTGGAATACAATTTGCTCATAAAAACTACCAATTTGATCAAGGAACAAGATCTTTCAATTTTGCTTCCTAACTCAAATTATAAATTTCTTAGACTGCATCACATTTTTAGTCGATACGATAAATCAGGATTACAGGTTGAAGGAGAAGGAATACAAGTAATGGATAAATACCTTTCTTCATCTTGTTATAAAGATATTGTTTACTTTTTGAAAAGTCTAAGGTTAGACCTTTGAAAATAAAAACTTTGAAGTATTGCATAGTTAATCAAGAACTGTCTTGGAGAGATCGTAATGGCGTTCTATTAAAATATGTTGATGAGGAAGAAAGAAAGAAGATTCTCACTAATTTTCATAAAGGTTTTTGTGGAGGACACCATCACTGAAAAGATACAACCTTCAAGATCCTAAGGGCAGGTTACTATTGGCCTGTATTATTTTCTGATGTTTTCTCCCAAGTTAGAGCATGTGAACAATGCCATAAGGTTGGAAGAAAGCAACAACTTCTATCCTTTCCCCTAAAACCTAGAATTGTAAATGGACCTCTTGGGCAGTGGGACCTAGATTTCATTGGAGAAATCCACCCACCCTCTTATGGAAAACATAAATGGATACTCACAACTGTTGGTTATTTAAAAAAAATGGATTGAGACTATCCTTAAAAGAAATGCAACAAACAAATTCATCATGAGCTTTCTAGGAGGAAATATTTTCTTAAGGTTTGGATGTCCTAGGAAGCTATTTATAGATAACACTCAAGCATTCAAGTCTTCTTCCATGGTTGAATTTTGAAGAAAATATAATATTAAGTTGTCACACTCCACCCCATATTACCCTCAGGGTAATGGCATTAGAAGAGTCCTGAAACAAAAGTCTTGTCAGAATCATGAAGAAATTGTTAACAAAGAACAAAAGGTCATGGGACTCCAAACTGAAGTTTTCTTTATGGGATGATAGGATCAACACTAAGAAATCAATTGGAACCTCTCATTTTCGGTTGGTGTATGGGACATATGCCATCCTTCCAACTCAACTTGGTTTGACAGTATTAAAATTTCTGCAAGAACATTTGGAAGAACCAAATGACATTCAAAGGAGAATTTTCTAGATCATTGAAGTTCAACAGAAAAGAGAAAGGTTGAATGTGGAATCTAAAGCCTATCAGAGCAAGGTCAAGGTAGAATTTCATAAAAAGACCAAAAAGGACAATTTTAAAGTAGGATATCTTGTGTTGAGGTGGGATGTTAGAAGGGAGGACAAATCCAAGCATGGTAAGTTTGAGAATTTATGGTTTGGTCCTTTCAAAATTGCCAAAGTGCTGAAGAACAATAATTTCCTCTTGCATAATTTGGATGAAACTGAAACCATTGTTGCCCCGGTAAATGGGCAATTTCTGAAACACTATTTATATTAGCATTTAGAATGTTTCAATTTGTACATATTTTTCAGTTCTGATTTGGTGTGTTTAAGTAGCTCAAATAAATACTCCAAGACCAATGGAGAAACTAGTCTACAATTAGTTCTTTCTTTTGATATTTGAGTATGCAAGATTGATATAAAATGGGGTTTGGTCATGATCTAGCGAATCTAAAGATATAATTTTGATTTTTTTACGAACCTAACATCATTCTACATCCAAGGAAATCTCTCTATATCACTTACCAGTGTAGGAAATGTTATAAATTTGTCAAATTGAAACCCTGGCATTTGCAAGTTGACAAACATCAAAGCCAGGGTAATGGCACTTAAGAAAAGTGTTGTGGTTAATCATTTGGAATCAATAGGGGGATAATTTTTGGAAGCATATCCCGAGATTATGAAAATATTCATCGATGTGGGTTGGCTCGAATTCTACTATACTTTCCACGAAAACCACGAGGAGGTTTCAATGTTGTTTTCATAGTACTTCGATGGTTTCAAAAACGATGTAGGGAATGTCTTAATTTTTGTAACAGAGCATTCAATTGGGGAAACATGTTGCTTACTATTAGCAGGTGAGAGATGGTGGAAGAAGAATAATCTTCTTGTTGGTTCTAGCAATCAATTTTTAGTCCCACAACATCATGATCCAGACTGGAGTTAAGGGATACCAAGAAAATGGTTAAAGGAAGACTGACATAGTTTTTTGGAAATAGTCAAGATTTATATAACCTGTAAGGGTAGGTATTCATGTGTTCAGTGCTACCATATCTAAATTTTTATGCATTTAAATGGAAATGTAGAGATGATTTTATCCTTTTATTCGTTAAAAAGTTTGACTAAAATTTATGAATGTGTACAAAATTATCTTGCAACTACTTGTAGAAGCTTATTTCAACAATGTAGGATAAAGATGTTGGTTATGTATGCATTGAGAGAGGTTAAAGTGAAACGAAAGTGGTCATTAATATATTTAGAGATTGATGATCAAGATACAAAATAAAATAAGATGAGGCTTCAACAAAGAAAGGAAACACTTCAAAAGTTTCTACAAAAAAGAATGAAATATTCCATGTAGCTAGAAGAACTAGATCAAGTGAAAGGAAGCTGGAATTTTAGTAGGAAGCTGGAATTTCAACAGGAAGAAGAAATAAAGATGGTGTAGAAAATCCAGGTCCTATCAGCACGACTTCTTGGTCTGTCTTTGACCAAGCCAAGTCACTAAGTTTTCTGCTGTCATAAATTGTTTCTCTGCTATTTTATAACAGCCATCTGAAAAGTTTGTTTGCTGATGTGTTATGGTTGTTGTTTCAGTGATTGGGTGCCCTTGCAAGTAGTTTTATGTTAGCTTAATTACATTTATACTTTTCCCAATAAACAACAACACACCTATCTATCTTACATTTATATCTTTTCCCAATAAACAACAACACACCTATCTATCTTTTAATGCTGGAATATGGACAGAAATAAAGGCTTCCTAACAACAACTAAAAATGTACGTAGACACACGTATTTTTGGTCTATGACCCCTGGATAAACTCCCCCTGGGGAAAACCTGTTTTAGGATATGATGTATATAGGAGGTAGAGTAAAGATCTAATACAATAAATCAAACATCATTACCAATGAACCGTACAATAGTAACCCCGTATCGGTGGAAGCTATCAAGCTCATAATTCGTATCGAGGAAAATGGTGCTACCTCGAACCCATGATTCCGCCTAGAATCCTCCTCCGAGATGTCGAGGATGAATCCTCCATTGTGAATGGCTGTCCCGGCCACAGGTGATCAATCTCGCAACTGTAATCTCTCAATTTCGATGGCTAGAAACTTCTCCGTGAAAGAAATGAGTAAGCAAAACCCCGCGCCTCCTCAAAGATGAAGTTCTCCAAGAAATAAAGGAAGATAGCTACTCCTTGCTGCCCACAAACAAAGCTAGCTCCTCCTCAATATCCCCTCATGCAACAAACCCCAACCCAAACCCAAAATCTCCCAAAGCTATGAGCAAAGCCTCCATGAAGAATGCGCCATCCTTTTGCCTCTTGCCCTCTTTTGGGGCTCCAAAAGTTCACCCTAAGATCCAAGGGATGAGATCATCCCTAATCTATGGTTGAGAGATCACCCAAATAAATGTGACCTCATAACCCACTTTGATAAGCGCCTAAGTCACTTTATGTCCCTCAAAAATCACCAAAAGTGTGATTTAAAGTTCACTTTACCAAAAAGTGACATTTGCACTTTAACCAAAGTCAAGTACAAAATAGAACATAAAGTACATAGGACAAAGGCCAATGACTTTCCCTCATGTGCAAGAAGGGATAACACATGGGGAACACCTCCTACACGACCAACACTCTTACCGAGGAAGGTGTTCCTACCAAGCCCATCTTGTCTCCCCTCAAGAAGACATGTTTGCCTCTGCATGTGGCTCTCGTGAGAATATCCGCAACCTCGACCATCCGGCTTCGGAATGTACCAAGCCGAACGCTCTCAACCTTCCACCGAGCAAGTGGTATCTGATCTCGAGCAGTTTCAACTCACAAGGAAACTGGATTCTTGGAGAGTTTAATGCAACTCTATTATCACAATGAATCAAGGTCGGAGCTATCTCCTGTCCAAACAAAACTTGCTCAAGATTCTATGGGTTAAATGAGTTCTTACAACCGGCTCCGACTGGTCGCTTTATACTTACTCGCTGGAACTTCAGTAATCAATTTCTCGCTTCCTACCGGTCTCGTGAAACAAGTCCTCAATTTAAATCGGCAAAGACCGAGGTGTTTTCCGTTATTCCGGCCAAGCCTCAATTGTAGAAGCAACTAATGTAACTCATCGCCGGACAGAATCCAAGCTTATAATCAATCAGTCTTAACAATATAGTTTCAAGACATATAAGCTTTGTCTCTAACCATATGGAACACTCCGGGCGTTCGGTTTCATGTACCGGTCGAGGGTGTTCACGGTGAAAAATATATATCCGGTTCTGTGTTAACCATATACCGCTGAACCGGATCAACCGCTCAGAATCGTAGGCATCCACCAATCGGGCTATCTCAAGCTACTGAAGCTTCTTCCAGCTTGGTGATCATAGGTGTTTTACATAGTTCCAAGTAAGTACTCCTCCATCCTAAACCTCGTAATATTCGGGTCAGATACTTCCGCCTTGTGAAATATGTGGGACTATCCTCCTCGCCAAACCTCAAGTACTATAAAATAATGCATCGACCCAATTTCACTCATCTCAAATTTTGATGTAAGTCCCAACTTGCACTCATCTGTGAGATCCTCAGCTCTTGTGATGAAAAAGTCATCCACATATAGAATGAGAATAAGCGTTTCCTCACCCCTAATGATGAAACAGAGGTTCAGATCAACATCGCTCCTCTCGAAGCCCATCTAAAGTAAATAAGTATCAATCCGTGAATAACAAGCTCCCCGAGCTTGTTATTCACACATAGACACATACTTTCTTCATATGGGATTCGAGAAGAGCAATGCTGATCCAAACATCTATTTCATCATTAGAGGTGATGTACACCTCCTCCTCAATGAAGCTATTCAGAAACGTACGGCCTTTAACATCCATATGATGAATGCGCCAACCCATTCTCTCATTGCGAATGGCCATAATACTCCTGATGGAAATATATCTCGCAATCGGTGTGAATGTCTCATCATAATCGAATTTCAATCAGAGAAGCCCCGCATACAAATCGGAAGCCTTAGAGCTTCTGCAATGTCATGACCGGCAGCGAATCTTGGCCTTATACACTATCTAGAAGTCACAACGGATTTCTACAGCCTTTAAATCCATATCCCAAACATCGCTATACATAATCAACTATACTCTCACCATGGCTCTCGCCACTGGGATGATCCATCAGCTCACAGAAATGTCTTCAAGTTTCATCGTCTCGATAAAGAATACCGCGCTAAGTATGCCTCTAATCAGATCAGGGTCTTCCTCCTGTTTAATCGATCCCAATTTCTACATTCTATGGCCTCCTTTCGGTCTCCTCAAACCATCTCGCCTCCTCTTCCGAGTGGTCAATGGAGAAGTAAGGTCTCTAGGCCTAAGAGTAATGGCCTCAGGACTCACATCAACACTCTGTGATCCTGAAGTTTGTGCTCCCTTTGAAGTTTGTGCCCCATTTGACTGAATATGCTTTGATTGTGACCCTGAAGTTGTGTATGGTGACCTTGTCACCCTTGATATTGGCGTACTGGATACTTGAGGCTGTGCTCCCTTTGAAACTGCAAGAGGTACCTCTCCATCATCCTCAACACTAACTCTAGACTCAAGAGATCTCTAAAAAGACCTATCCTCCTCAAATATGAAATATCTACTCACCACCACTCTCCTAAGTGATGCAATGTAGATCCTGTAGGCTTTTGACACCTCTCAGTATCCTACTAGAATCCCCTCACTGAAATGTGGGGTCTAGCTTTGTCCTCCTCTCTGTGGGGACATTTGAAAATGTAGCACATCCAAAAACTCGATATGCTCAACATCTGGGCCTCATCCCCGTGGAGCCTCCTCGACTCAAAATGCTATGGGACTGCTCGCAGATAACCTAGTAGCACATGCCTCTCGCCATTAAGTATAAAGGCAGATTCTCCTCATCATGCAAAGATAGATCTCACAAGACTCGTATAGCTCCTAAGTTTCTTCCTCTCTAACCCTGCTACTGGCTGGGTTGTGGTACGGGTTACAGTTCTCCCCGATGCCCTCTCAATAGAAACTAAACCGTCTCTCGGAATACTTCTCCCTCAAGAAACCGACCAATAAGAAGACCTTTGATCTTTCCTGTCTGGTTCTCCACATGAGTTTTGAACTCTTGGAACCTTTTGAATACCTCACTCTTGGTCTTCGAGAAATAGATTCAAGTCTTCCTCGAAAGGGTCATCTATGAATGTGAGATAATAATCACAACCAATCAAGGAACTCCAAGTCATGGGCCCACACACGTCAGTTTGTACTAAATCCAGTATCCCAAATGACCTTGTGTCACTGCTGGGGAACGCATGCTCATTAATCCTGCTGCGTACACCTCCGCACATCCCGGATGCTCGATCGATCTCAGGCACTCCTGTGACAACCTCTCTCAGTCCTCCAGAGCTCCATGATGAAGGTGGGTCATCCTACGATGCTACAACTCACACAACTAACTATTATTGTCCCTACTCACTACCAAAGCATGCAGGGGCTAAAAAAAACAATTTGTATAGTTTACCATCACTCACTCCAATCACCTACCCTTAAGTGAGACGCGACCCCTTAGCGTGTATGAGGACCTCTATTTTTTTCTGAAGGACACCTCAAGACCCATATCCTAGAGGGTGGAAACTGAGATCAAGTTCTTCTTCATCCCCGGACGAAGAGAACACTGTGGAATGAAAATAGGTGGGTGCTCCTTCTCCCAAAAGAACCGCTCACCCCAAAGAACGGTAAATAACCCGGCTATCTACCAAAGATATATCTATCCCGACATCAGGATCTCTGAGATCCGGAAGTGCTCTCGAATCCCAGTCACGTGGCTCGACGTACTACTGCTTCAGAGTACTCGAGTATCCTATGAGTACTCAACCCAACTGCAACAAACATGAAAGGCACACTCTCTCTGAAACCGTGTCTGAAAATCTGCCTCCTCTCACTGTAGTCATTGCACTAACCTTCTTCTTCTTCCTGTTCTGGCACACCGGCCCCAAGATAGTGCCCGAACTTCTGCATAAACAGCACTTCACTCTTGCTCTCATATCTCTGCCCGGACTAGAATCGCCATGACCACCGCCTCGCCAATCGGCCACTCGGTCACCGCCACTCTCGCCTCTCCCACTTCCTCTCGCTGGCCCTCAGCCTGACCTTGCTGACCACCACGGCTGGCCTTCTTCTTACCCTTTGCCCAAAGAGCAAGAGATCCTCCACCGCTTCCACTCGGCCACGCTTCCCGCCTAAGACTCGGGATGCTAACTCCATCTCCTCCCCGAGCGCCGGGTGCCGTCCCACACCCTCTCCCATGTGGGTAAATGCTCCCCCGCAACAACTCTGAATGAACGTTTCACGGTTTGCGAAGCTAAAGCTTCTTGCCTCACCAAAGAGTTATCGATCAATTCCCACCGACGGCTCCAAGCTCGTCTCTCGATCTGGGTGAATCTAGTAAGGAATGATGAAATAGACTCAACCTTGAGCATACGGATGCTCCTAAGTCTCTCATGCAAAACCATCTTCCAGTTCTCATTCGAAGCTCCTTGCTATAGGCTGGTCAAAGCCGCCTACATATCATAATGTAATAACTTCCCCGTCACATGGGGAATGATGCGATCTCGGACTCCATCAGAAATCGCCCTCTTCGCCTTGTCGTTCCTCTTCCTGAATTCGCAATCAAGACAGAGCGTCAGTAGAATCGAGGAACAACCGCCTCGACTATATCCTATAGCTCGAGGTCCTCCAAGACGAAGACCATTCCTTGCCTTCCAAGAAGACCGGGCTGCTGGGAACCCCGCTAGCCTATTCCTCAACCTCAAGATCTCGAGATGCCTATCACGCCTAACCGCGACACCTAACCGATGCTAATTGCCAAGGATCATTAATCGCCTCACCTGCCAAAACAGTGTGAAAAGAGACAATGTGAAATGACCTCACACCCCTCGCCAAATGGGTGTGAAAAGAGGGTCAAAGAGGTCACTTCACTCCTACCGGGGCGTAGGTGTGAAAAGAGACTGAAAATCTAGGTGTCTAAACCGCCCCAAACTCACTGCAAAAATCAGCCAAGTGTCAGCCACTGAAGGAGTCAATGGTTGTCCTCAAAAATCTGGCGGCTGGTGTATATGGCAGCTACAAAGTTGCTGTCCAAAATCATTCCAAAATGGGGCCCCAAACCGTCTCCAAAATCACAGCCTAAGACTGATACCACAGAAAATCCGTGTCCTATCGCCATCGACTTTGGTCCGTCTTTGACCAAGCCAAGTCACTAAGTTTTCTGATGTCATAAAATGTTTTATTGCTGCTTTATAACAGCCATCTGAAAAGTTTGTTTGCTGATGTAAGTTATGGTTGTTGTTTCAGTGATCGGGTGCCCTTGCGTAGTTTTATGTTAGCTTAATTACATTTGTACTTTTCCCAATAAACAACAATACACCTATCTATCTTTTAATGTCAAATATGGATTTAATAAGAGCTTCCTTAACAAGAATCTAAAATGCATGTAGACACAGTATTTTTGGTCTATGACCTCGATAAACTCTGGGAAACCAGCTTGTATACATGTATATATGAGGTAGAGTAGAGATCTAATACAGTAAATCAAATACAATAAAGAACCTGGTACAATAGCAACCTTAATGGTGAAGCTATCAAGCTCATACCGCCAGAATGAGGAAAATGTAGCTCACCGCTAAATTGGCCGAATCCTCCTCAGATGTCGATGTTGAATCCCCTCCCACAGGAATGGTCATTCCGCCGCCGTGATCAATCAATTGTAATCTCTCAATTGGCTGGCTAGAAAATTCCTCCATGGAAAGAATGAGTGTGTTTAAATCCATGCGCTCTCCTCAAAGATGAAGTCTCTCCAAGAAATAAAGGAAGATATCTGCTCCTTGCTGCCCACAAACAAAGCTCCTCCTCCTCAATATCCTCATGCAAATGTCCCCTAACTCCAAACTCCAAAAGCCCCAAAGCTATGAGCAAAGCCTCCATGAAGAATGCTACTCTCCTTGCCTCTTGTCTCCTTCTTTAGGTTCCAAAGTTCACCCTCTAAGATCCAAGGGATGATCATCCTAATCTATGGTTGAGATCATCCCAAAATAAATGTGACCTCATAACCCACCTTTTCTTCTTGATGTTGTTCTTAAGTCACTTTATGTCCATCCAAAATCACAAAAGGTGGGATTTAATGTTCACTTTATCAAAGTGACATTTTGCACTTTAACCAAAGTCAAGTACAAAATAGAACATAAAGTACATAGGACAAAGGCCAAATGACTTTCCCTCATGTGCTAAGAAGGGATAACACATGGGGAACACCTCCCAAGGTACACAAATCAACAGATGGAGCATGAAATCCTCTGCCTCTAAACAAAAACTTACAGGTTTTGACGAGGTATATATGAGGAGGATGGCCAAACAGAATATTGAATTGCAAGAACTAAAATCTGAAGAAAAAATCAATGATACACATATTGAAGAATCTCCACAAGTGAAGCAGAGTAAAAGAGGTAAAGGAAAGCATCATGTAACATATCCCACCAGTCCTAAGACCAGACCAAAAAACAATTTAAGGTTGCATTCAAAGTCTATGTTTAAACCATCTTTCAAGAAATATAACTTGATCATCATAGATGAGGATGTAACTTAGGATGTTCTCAAGAAGACTGCAAAGGGGAAGAAACAACTACCAAAACCATACATAGAATCTTCTCACTCAAATGAAGATCCTACATATGTTCTAGAAATGTATGACCTACTTGAATTTGATATACAGAAAATACATAGTTCATATAAATCTACAGAAAATAACACATTTGAAAGGTCATCTTCAAAGGAAACTATTAAAGGATCACCTTCTAATGAACACAAATATGAAATGAGGCCCAAGAAGCCCAAATTATCCATTGATCTCAATAGACATTCATCTAAGGAAGATTATGGTGGATGCCAAGCAGAAACAGGGGATGTATCAGCAAAGAAAAAGATTAAAAAGTTGTAGGAAGTCATCAAGAAACTAAAGTAAGAAAATCAAGCCCTAGAGTTATGTAATGCCAAACTGCAAAACAAGTTCCACAAACTAAAATGAAAGAACAAAGAGCAACGTGAATTGTCCAAAAAGGCCAGGAAGATGTATACCAAGCTATATTGTAGCAATGTAGTCCTCAAAACTAAACCAAAGGGTCACTCCTTTGTCGCACAATGAAATTTACAAGCTATGTCAACATACAATTTTGATTTTTGTCAATAGAGATGACAATTGTTGATGTACTTACATTCAATGAATTGGAATTTTTTTTTCAGTATCTAGAACGTTCAGGTGGTATAAACAAGATAGTTTTTTTAATCTAATTCTTACAAAAGGTATTGACTACTACACTGGAGTAATATATGATGTTGTTTCCAAAGGTATCACACAGTTTGGTTCGATTGCAACTAGAGGAGGAATACAAAAAATCAACTTGTACAATACAAAAAGAAGTTTTGTTGGTGGACTTTAGTAGCCTTCTTTTCACATATTGAAGCAGTTCGAGCAACAAAGGTCCTTTTACAAATATATTTTTTATCATAGCCATATGGAAACTCGAGGATTAACTCTAAGCACATCCACCTTTCAAACAGTTGCAACATCCCTACTTTACAGGATCGTAATATTTTGAGCTCATGATTTAGTCTTAGAAATCGAATCATTTGCGTAAAGACTAGGTTCTTTGAATTAAAATGAAATCAATGTAATGGAATACAATTCCTATATGTTATAAAAGAATCAGGGTTAAATCATAGCTGTATCTAGATTATAGGATCTATTGTAACCAACTCTAGACATAAAAAGGAGATTTTCTTACAGAGTTAAGGGTTCGAGTAGTCGATAACAAATAATGCTTGGGACCTATTACATTTGACACTTAATGGAAAAGGATATTAAATGGTTAGACTATATTTTCTTGTCTTTTATTCTTTCTCATCTTACTTAAATGCACGTGTATCTTTGCAAAGAATTTCGTATATCTTGTTTATGTTTGAAATCTAGTAAATATTTTTTTGATTGCTTGCTCATTATAGGATTTGTGTTTAAGTATTTCATTCTTGTTTCTGTATGATATTTAGGATCAAGAATTTTCTCTGTGAGTTAACAAATTGGGAACTTGCATTTTTTCTTTCCTTTCAAGTTAAATTTCCTTATCTAGCTCATCAAATTGAATACCATTGACTAAGTAAGTGTGATTGGAACTTGCTTTTGTAATAAAAAATTGAAATTACCTATTTCATTTACTACTTGACCTATAAACCAAATCCAAAATCCAAAATAAACCTACAAACATAAAACCATTTCAATAATTGAGATATAAAGGGGATCTCATGCCTTTAAAAGACTGACATTTAACCCCTTACTTTCGTCTTTTACTAAGGTTTTTCAAGACTTCTTGAAATTGAAACTAGCACAATCAACACAATAATGTTTTTTTGCTTTTCTATCTAAACTACAAACCCGACTAACTTATCCTTAATATATTCCTTTTTGTACATTTGAGCTGCTTACATTGATACTTCTTTAAACATTATTTATAACATGACTGCCTTTTGTGAAACTTTGGCTTTTAGTCATCCCATATTACAATAGACTTCAAAAATTAAAGATGAATAATGAACATTACTTTTAAATAAGATGCAATTACTAAGACGAACAATTGGCCCTTAGTCGTGCATACCACCAAGACCAAGTCGACCTGATGTTTGATTCTTCATTGGTGAATTTTCCATTAGCTTTCATGTGTATGCATACTACTTGTAGTAGTGGGGTGGACTTCGTCGTATATGGTTGTTGGCTTGAGTATTTAGTCGATTCAATATCGACCGATTGGCATAGTTCAATTGCAAATAAACAATGTCTCTCCTTGGTGCATTATGATTCGCGAGCATTCATCTTCGAATTTGAGCACCCGGTGTATATCAACACGAAACAACTATTTCACTGATTTGGAAGCGTCAGGGTTCATACAACTAATGTTGGTATTTAGAGGGAATTGTGCACCAATATTGGTTGAGGGAATTGTGCACCAATATTGGTTGAATAGTTACAGGGATAAATTGAGATGAGACAAAATGTTACAGGAATAAATTTTTCCCTTCATCTCAAGGTTTGTGCAAGTATTTCACCTTTTGTATTCAAAAGTTTTGTTCTTGAGTTCTTATTTGAGGACAAGATTTCAAGGCCAAACATCGCATGCTCTGACACCTCTATTGTTTTTGAAGTGCAAAAGATGAGTGCAATATCTTATGGGAGTTGTTTCATGTGTGTTTGTGTTTATACATTACAAGTTGTGGTTAAATTGTTTATACAAGCAAGTGTGAATTATTTAAAATGGGTAAAGGAGGAAAAAGACTACATCATACTAATCAAGAAGTCGAATTACTTCAGCAAAAACTTGATTATGCTTACTAAAAGATAGACAAGCTTGTAGGAATTGATAATTCATTCATGGAAAAAAAAATGGTTAAACTCAAAGCATGTAAAAACAAGGTCTATCAAAAATTTGTTAATCCCACTACAGAACACATAAATGAACTTGAGGAAAGGATGGAATTATTGAATAAAAAAGTTAGTGATATTTTAGCATTTCATGAAAAGAAGGATCAAATGATAGAATCATTCAAGCAATAATTGTTGGAAAAAAAAATGTATTGCTAACATTGGAAAGGGATTTGAAAAAGGAAATAGAAATGTGGGATGATATTTGTGATATTATTGATTTGCTAGATAGTTCATGTAAAGTGGTTGATACTAGTGACATACATATCTCTCTCATGCAATGAGATTCAAAATGATGATCTTTCTGATATGTATGAAAGTCAACAACATATTGAAAATGATAAAATTGGTAGTTTTGAAAGGCACACAAAAGGAATTGGGTCCAAACTCACGAAAAAATGGGTTTTGATGGAAAACGTTTAGGCACACATTTGTAGTTGATTCTACCTCTGTGTTTCAAATTGGTGTAGATGAAACAAGAAGAATCATGCAGCAAAATTATCTCTCTAAGGCTTGTATGAGAGCATTCTTCTCAAGTTGCAGTAGGAACGAGGACTAATAATTTTAGATGGAATTTAGAGAAAGGGGGAGGAACATCAATCAACATCAACATTTAGATTATTGACATAGTTTCTATTGTAACAAAAGAAAAAAAAGTTTTTGGAGGATCTCGCTGAAGCAGAAGAAGATTGCTGAAGAAATTAATTATGTGAAGAAGGTGAATTCCACTGTATAAAAACAAATGTGGATGATGAAATTGAATTTGATGTCTAAAGTTGTAATCCTGCATGAGACTTAGACCAATAGATCATCATGTTATCAAGCCCAAAGGATTTCATGGTTAGTGTTGGTATTGTTAGCAATTGTAATTAAGGGAAAGTGTGGTAACGTATTAATTACTCCGACCGACTCCCACTCATTTAACAAGATGGTAGGTAAGATTATCATCCATTGTCACGAAGCTTCTAAAGAGTTCGAGCATTAGCATATATGACACTTCATCATGTGAAATACCTAGCAAAAATATTTTGGGATATTCTTGAAATTAAAAAGTGGAGTGAGAGTGTTGAAGTTCATGGTGACATTGTTGTTGAAAATGATGATAGTGTTGAAAGCTTCGTAACTCAAATAGCGATTGCAACTAGTAGCATTGAAATTGCAATGATTAATGAAGAAAGTGTGTCTGATAGTAAAGTCGCATGTCATGGTAAGGACATTCTCTATGAAACAATATTTAGTGATTTCGTGAATGCAAATGAGATTGATGATGGAGATGAATGTGTAACTGTTGATGAACCCCTGTGTGAATATTTGGTAAATTTAGTCAAATTTGATATAACATTTCATCTCATGTATTTGGTAAATTTAGTCAAATTTGATATAACATTTCATCTCATGAAGCGTGGTCAATTTTATTGCATGAAAAACATCTTATTGATGAGCTATTGTTTGGTTAGAAGAAAAGTTCATTTTCATACACAAACCAAGTGAAAGACAATCTGATAGAGCTTGGTAAAGAGGTTGAAGACATGAAACAACCAGTTGTGATAGCAGTTGAAGTTGAAAATGAATATTATTATGCGACATCGGAGGAAAGGAAGAAAGACGAAGAAAGGAAAGCTCTCTTTGAAGAGAAAAATGAAAAGAACTAGTATGGTTCTTCCTATGATTTTTCATATGATCGTAACAATGTTTTTGAGTGTGCAGGTTTATGATTTTTCATATGATCGTAACAATGTTTTTGAGTGTGCAGGTTTATGATTTTTCATATGATCGTAACAATGTTTTTGAGTGTGCAGGTTTACAGGACAACAATTCATTTTCAATAGCGAATGATTATGAAAAAAACATGGAAGAAAATGAAGATATTGATGAAGAAAATATTGATTCAATTTTTATGGTGTGGAGCCTAGAAGAAATAAAGTATTATTATTAATTGATGTTGCAACAATCCATTGAACAAAACATTGATGATTGTATCCAGAAAGGGAAGAAACCCGCTTATGAGAAGTTGGAAGAATTTGCAAGCATTAAAGACAAATGCTTTCAAGAACTTGTAGAGGTGTTGAGGAGAAATAACAATACTCAGTCATGCACCAAGTTCCAAAATGAAGAAGAACAAAGTCAAGAGGAAACTAAAGCATAACAAGGTCAAGGTGAAACATATTTGGAGCATCAAGCCCAGGAAGAAGCTCCATCTTCATCACTATCTCACAACAAGAAAGGTCAAAATGAAATTGTTAGAGTCAAGTTGTAAGCCTAGCTAAGACTACGACCACGAGGCATGTTACTTATGTTAGGCATTTGTATTATAGACAATTCATTTCTCCATTAAAGGGGTGACATGTTAGGCATTTGTATTGTAAACAATTTATTTCTCCATTAAAAGGGTGACTTAGAAATAATGGAGATTAGTTGCAATTTAGTTACCCAAATATCATCACATATATTGTACTCCTCATTCATTTAATAAATGAGCCTGAAAGCACCGGTTTTATTTTATTACTTATTTTCAAGTGGGTATCTAGTGAGGAGAAAATATCGAGATCAAGCACTCATTATATCGACGGTAAAAATCCAGCATGCATGACCAGTAGATTCAAGTCTATCCTAATTCCAGTTCAAAGCATAGCAATAGTGGATAATAGGATAATAGATTTTCTTTCACAGCCATACAAATCACGTTATAATTCTACGTGATACGTTTGAACTTATAATACTGTTCGAGGGCACTAAAGGTGGATCCCATTTTATACACGCTAGATGTCAACCTATGACTAGTAAGGCTGCTCCACCATTATATCAGTGCTAAAGTTGCTAGCAATATCAGAATATGTGAATGTAGAGAGACTAAATCTTGAAGAACTAATATGTGAATGTGAATGTGAATGCAGAGAGACTAAATCTTGAAATGAATTACGGGAGAGGCAATATTATTGCAACAATATAATCTAATTAACATCATGTGGTTTTACAATGTTAGTTTAATGGTTAGTGTTGAGGTATAATATTTTTTGAAATGATTTTCAATGGAGAATTTTAAGCTTTATAGTTTGTATTAATTTATTTATGGTGGATTACTAAGGTTTTAGGTTATATTCTACTTTGTATTAATGTAGGCAATCTCTTGTTTTTGGAAATTATAAAGAATTTCCGAGACATGGAAAGTGCTTATTTGAATCTCTTGCTTTTGGAAGTTATAAAATTTACTAGACATTAAAAGTGCTTATTTGAATCTCTCGTTTTTTTGGAAGTTATAGAAAATTTCCGAGATATGTAAAGTGCTTATTTGAGATTATACAGTAAACTTTTTCATCAAAATCCATGTTAGTAGTGTCTCGCATACATCAGTACTATCATAGGCAGAAGTTTGCTTTTATTAAAGGATAAATTATCTCATCAACATTAAGACCAAGCTTATTAAAATTGACTCATACACATTTGTTGTAGTTTTGGGAAGCGTGTGTACGTGTTTTTTAAACACTATGATTTATTTTTAAATAGCCTCGGCGTTTCTTAAGCTTGCCAAGCAAATGGCATGCGAGGATATTTAGAAAATGTGTTTATGTTATATGAATATTAAAAAAATTACAAATTATATTGAAATTATGTGAAATGTATTAAGAAAGTTTTAGTAATTTAGAGATAATTTTTTGGTATGTTTTGTTGTTGGGACATGTGTGTCATACACCTCATAATTATGTAGTAAAACAATGAACTCAATAAATGTCTAATATTGGTAGAGAATAAATGTTTAGCATAATAGGTAATAAAAACTAAGCAATAGTAGGTGAGGAATGTTGAATAGTAGAAAGCAATTAATGTTAAGTAGTTTTAGTGTGTCGAGTTGAAAAGCCAGAAATAGTTATGATTTCATTATACTTGTTTATTGAGTTTTTGGCTAGGAGGAATGTGAGTGGGTCTTTAAACTTATCCTTATGTTGTCGAAATTTCTCCACAACCTTTATGATGTTGAATACTCTAATTAGAGAAAGGGAGAAACTCTATGATGTATTCTAACCATATAATAGTCATTGAATAGCATGCTTTGAAGTGGCATTTTTCTCCCAATAGGATTTCCCTGGGAAATCATTATGTTATGGTTTATTATTGCTTTCATTTCTATTCTTCTTATCATATTTCACTATTTCTATAAAGTTTTATGCACATTCGTTTTTCATAGGTTAATGTAAGAAGTGTATTACATGCCTCTACTTCCTTTCATTTGGTATTAGAGCATGATCACCTCGCATCCAAAGGGACAAGGTTTTGTTATCTAATGTTGATTCAAGTGTGATATTACTTAAAATTAAATCTTGTTGAAAGGAAATGGCGATCACTTCCAGATTAAAAATGGCGAAGTTTAATGGCACTAACTTTGTGTTGTGGAAGCTTAAGATGGAGTATATTCTTGTAAATTGATATCTATGGGTTGTGTTATTTGAAACCAAACTTGATGTTATGAAAGATGAAGGGTGGGTGGTGTTGAGAGAAAGGAAAGAACACTAATCTAAATTTGTTTGATGGAATCATTGTTAGAGTACACAAGTTTTCACAGTTCCTCATAATGTTGTTTTAGACTTTTGGATGTAAACAATGTATAGATTTAATGAAACGTTCAACATTTCGAGTGGACACTCCACCCATCATCAGGGACTATTGAAGTCGAGTGTTTTGAAACGAGTGCTCAGGGACAGGGGTTATGAATGTTTAAAAATAATAATGTTGGAACAATGTCAACAAAAAATAGTCGTTGTGAAGTAACATTGAAATTACGATCATAAGAAAATTATAATCGAAAGTTGAAGAGAATTCAAGTATTAGATGACGAAGGTTAGAAAAGGAAAAAAAAAATATAATAATTAAATAATAAAGATAAAGGTGATAACAATATTAAGGTTAAAGAGGAATATAAATCATTCAATAGACCCTAATAATGTGTTAAGTGTCCACTCGAAATGTTGGACGTTTCATAAACTGCATACACAATNAAAAAAATATAATAATTAAATAATAAAGATAAAGGTGATAACAATATTAAGGTTAAAGAGGAATATAAATCATTCAATAGACCCTAATAATGTGTTAAGTGTCCACTCGAAATGTTGGACGTTTCATAAACTGCATACACAATTTACATCCAAAAGTCTAAAACAATATGATGCGGAACTGTGAAAACCTACAAACTCAGGTTCATCATTATTGAATATTTATAAAGAAAAAGACCCAACAACTCTTCAGAAGAAGTTGGGGGATTTTTACAAGGCTAAATCCCTCATTAATAAACATTTTCTTGGAAAAACGTGTTTTCCTTGAGAATGGGTGATGGTGATTCTATACTCCAGCACTCAAATACATTTAATACTATTGTGACCTAGTTGATCTCTGTGGATGAGGAGAATATTGTATGACTCTATTATGTTCTTTTCCAAATTCAAGGGAAAACCCAACAATGGCTATTGGAAGCATTTTAAAAACATTGGTGCTTGATTAGGTTGGTTCTTCTTTACTCTTAGAGGAGATGAGACAAAAAGATTATGAATCCTCCAATGGGGCCTTGACTCTTTGTGGAATATCAAAGGAGAAAGGGAAGAACATAGAAAAGGGAGGATCCAAATCCCATGTTAGACACAAGTCTCCTATAAATTCCAATGAATTTTTTTGAAATTGTAGCTAGGTTGGGATTTTCAAAAGAGAATGCAAGGAAGAGAAAAGGAAGGATAAGAAGGAAAATGATGATTCTAAAATGAGTGTGAAAAATATTATCAGAAGGATGGTGGAGAGTTTTGTTGCAGAATTAGAAACCCATGCAGGCTAGAGTGTGTGGTTGATAGACTTTGGAGCTTCCTTCCATATGAATTCCCATTGGCACTAGTTTTTATTGTAGGTGAAATATGAGGTGGGATGGTATAAAATGATGGCTCTCATATCAAAATAGTTGGTCATGGTAGAGCCACGATTATATTCTTTAATGGTAGAATAAAGGGGATCAATGTATTTTTTCACATTCTCAGTCTTACATGAAACATATTATTAGTAATAAAACTTAGTGATGTGGGTGTGCAGGTTTTTGTCTTTGGAAAGGTTGTAATATGGTATGAGGAGCTATCATGATTGTTTAGGGTGTTCGTGTGAGTTCTTTGTTCCATATTGATGCATGCATCATCCAATGTGATAACACTTCAATTTTTGCAATAGCAAGATCTGTAAGATCTACACTTTCACAACTAGAACCTACATCTACTTCTAATGGTCATGTTTCTTGGATACCTAAATAAGTTATTTCTTTAGAAGGAAAGTTACATGCAAAGAAAAATATTTTAGGGAACCAAAGATTAGGCCATATAGGTGAGATGAGCCTATGAACCTTGAAAAATAAAATCTTAGGGATGGATTGAATGATTGTGATCTTGAATTTGATTTTTGTGGGTATTGCATGTTTAAAAAATTTAGATTTATTCTAGTTCTCACAAAAATTATGGGTTGTTGGAATTAATGCATTGTAATGTATTTGATCTAATTAATGTCTCTAACACTTTGTATTTTTTGTAATTCATTGATGGTTATTCTAAAAGGATGTGAATTTGTTTTCTTAGAACTAAATTTGAGGTTTTTAGTCACTTTTGTTAGATTTTCATTAGTTTCGTTAACATTATATTTTCTAGAGCATTTTTGTCTTCTTTTAACATTCAATAATCATAGAGTGAAATATGTAAGAAAAAAATAAACAAGACAAAGAGAACAAAATGGTTTATCCTGGGAAAACCCAAAACTCGGGGAAAAACCCAACCCACTTTTCTTAGAGAGATTATTCCAATACAACGATGAACATGCTCTAAGAACAAGAGCAAACCAACAATGAAGAATTGAATACTTATCTCTTCTTCTTTTCAAACACTAGTGAGGGTAGACAACCGAGTCATTGAAAAATTGGCACAAGATAGGCCCATCAGTAGAGTGCCACAAAACTGACCCAACTGCTAACTTCAGCTACAATTGCTACTACAATTGCTACTGTAACTGCAACTGCAACTAGAATGAAGCAACTGGGCAACACCAAACAACCTTAGCGCAACTCTTCCATAGGTAGAGCATAATAGATATCACCAAGAAACACCAATAATATCCTTTCCCAAGTGGGGCACACTCTCCAAGAGAACTAGAAACCGGAAATAGAGAAAATGGAGTTGCAGCTGTAGAACTTGCAACTTCCTAGTGCGCACTGCAGAAGGATAATTTTAGTGTTAAGTATAAATGTTTAGCATAATAGGCAATAAAAACTAAGCAATAGTAGGTGAGGAATGATGAACAATAGAAATCAATTAATGTTAAGTAGTTTTAGTGTCTCAAGTTGAAAAGCCAGAAATAGTTATGATTTCATTATTCTTGTCTATTGAGTTTTTGGCTAGGAGGAATGTGAGTGGGTCTTTAAACTTATCCTTATGTTGCCGAAATTTCTCCACAACCTTTATGATGTTGAATACTCTAATTAGAGAAAGGAAGAAACTCTATGATGTATTCTAACCATATAATAGTCATTGAATAACATGCTTTGAAGTGGCATTTTTCTCCCAATAGGATTTCCCTGGGAAATCATTATGTTATGGTTTATTATTGCTTTCATTTCTATTCTTCTTATCATATTTCACTATTTCTATAAAGTTTTATGCACATTCGTTTTTCATAGGTTAATGTAAGAAGTGTATTACATGCCTCTACTTCCTTTCATTTGGTATTAGAGCATGATCACCTCGCATCCAAAGGGACAAGGTTTTGTTATCTAATGTTGATTCAAGTGTGATATTACTTAAAATTAAATCTTGTTGGAAGGAAATGGCGATCACTTCTAGATTAAAAATGGAGAAGTTACAGGAATAAATTGAGCTGAGAGAAAATGTTACAGGAATAAATTTTTCCCTTCATCTCAAGGTTTGTGCAAGTATTTCACCTTTTGTATTCAAAAGTTTTGTTCTTGAGTTCTTATTTGAGGACAAGATTTCAAGGCCAAACATCGCATGCTTTGACACCCCTATTGTTTTTGAAGTGCAAAAGATGAGTGCAATATCTTATGGGAGTTGTTTCATGTGTGTTTGTGTTTATACAATACAAGTTGTGGTTAAATTGTTTATACAAGCGAGCGTGAATTATTTAAAATGGGTAAAGGAGGAAAAAGACTACATCATGCTAATCAAGATGTCGAATTACTTCAGCAAAAACTTGATTATGCTTACCAAAAGATAGACAAGCTTGTAGGAATTGATAATTCATTAATGGAAAAAAAATGGTTGAACTGAAAGCATGTAAAAACAAGGTCTATCAAAAATTTGTTAATCCCACTATAGAACACATAAATGAACTTTAAAAATAATAATGTTGGAACAATGTCAACAAAAAATAGTCATTGTGAAGTAACATTGAAATTACGATCATAAGAAAATTATAATCGAAAGTTGAAGAGAATTCAAGTATTAGATGACGAAGGTTAGAAAAGGAACAAAAAAATATAATAATTAAATAATAAAGATAAAGGTGATAACAATATTAAGGTTAAAGAGGAATATAAATCATTCAATAGACCCTAATAATGTGTTAAGTGTCCACTCGAAATGTTGGACGTTTCATAAACTGCATACACAATTTACATCCAAAAGTCTAAAACAATATGATGCGGAACTRTGAAAACCTACAAACTCAGRTTCATCATTATTGAATATTTATAAAGAAAAAGACCCAACAACTCTTCAGAAGAAGTTGGGGGATTTTTACAAGGCTAAATCCCTCATTAATAAACATTTTYTTGGAAAAACGTRTTTTCCTTGAGAATGGGTGATGGTGATTCTATACTCCAGCACTCAAATACATTTAATACTATTGTGACCTAGTTGATCTCTGTGGATGAGGAGAATMTTGTATGAMTCTATTATGTTCTTTTCCAAATTCAMGGGAAAACCCAACAATGGCTATTGGAAGCATTTTAAAAACATTGGTGCTTKATTAGGTTGGTTCTTCTTTACTCTTAGAGGAGATGAGACAAAAAGATTATGAATCCTCCAATGGGGCCTTGACTCTTTGTGGAATATCAAAGGAGAAAGGGAAGAACATAGAAAAGGGAGGATCCAAATCCCATGTTAGACACAAGTCTCCTATAAATTCCAATGAAATTTTTTGAAATTGTAGCTAGGTTGGGAATTTCAAAAGAGAATGCAAGGAAGAGAAAAGGAAGGATAAGAAGGAAAATGATGATTCTAAAATGAGTCTGAAAAATATTATCAGAAGGATGGTGGAGAGTTTTGTTGCAGAATTAGAAACCCATGCAGGCTAGAGTGTGTGGTTGATAGACTTTGGAGCTTTCTTCCATATGAATTCCCATTGGCACTAATTTTTATTGTAGGTGAAATATGAGGTGGGATGGTATAAAATGATGGATCTCATATCAAAATAGTTGGTCATGGTAGAGCCACGATTATATTCTTTAATGGTAGAATAAAGGGGATCAATGTATTTTTTCACATTCTCAGTCTTGAATGAAACATACTATTAGTAATAAAACTTAGTGACGTGGGTGTGCAGGTTTTTGTCTTTGGAAAGGTTGTAATATGGTATGAGGATCTATCGTGATTGTTTAGGGTGTTCGTGTGAGTTCTTTGTTCCATATTGATGCATTCATCATTCAATGTGATAACACTTAAATTTTTGCAATAGTAAGATCTGTAAGATCTACACTTTCACAACTAGAACCTACATCTACTTCTAATGGTCATGTTTCTTGGATACCTAAATAAGTTATTTCTTTAGAAGGTGTTGGTCACTATAATTGCTTAATTAATTTTAAACAACCAAGTGAAACATAAATTATCAACCCAGGAAAGTCTTTTGTTTCAAAGGTAGCCACGCACTATATATGCTCAATTCC
>SNQJ01S0038572.1:47525-58042 GCA_010110895.2 Picea sitchensis
TTAAACGTGTAGTAATGAGAAAGGACGTTATATACCTTGGAATGATCAGATGGAATGATAGTATAAGTCTAAATACAGGTGATCCAGGGTATAATAATGGCAAAAGGTATGGGCAAAAAGGTACAATATGAGGTCCTAACAGAAGGAAAGTTACATGCAAAGAAAAATATTTTAGGGAACCAAATATTAGGCCATATAGGTGAGACGGGCCTATGAACCTTGAAAAGTAAAATCTTAGGGATGGATTGAATGATTGTGATCTTGAATTTGATTTTTGTGGGTATTGCATGTTTAAAAAATTTAGATTTATTCTAGTTCTCACAAAAAATTTGGGTTGTTGGAATTAATGCATTGTAATGTATTTGATCCAATTAATGTCTCTAACACTTTGTATTTTTTGTAATTCATTGATGGTTATTCTAAAAGGATGTGAATTTGTTTTCTTAGAACTAAATTTGAGGTTTTTAGTCACTTTTGTTAGATTTTCATTAGTTTCGTTAACATTATATTTTCTAGAGCATTTTTGTCTTCTTTTAACATTCAATAATCATAGAGTGAAATATGTAAGAAAAAAATAAACAAGACAAAGAGAACAAAATGGTTTATCCTGGGAAAACCCAAAACTCGGGGAAAAACCCAACCCACTTTTCTTAGAGAGAATATTCCAATACAACGATGAACATGCTCTAAGAACAAGAGAAAACCAAGAATGAAGAATTGAATACTTATCTCTTCTTCTTTTCAAACACTAGTGAGGGTAAACAACCGAGTCATTGAAAAATTGGCACAAGATAGGTGCATCAGTAGAGTGCCACAAAACTAACCCAACTGCTAACTGCAGCTACAATTGCTACTACAATTGCTACTCTAACTGCAACTGCAACTAGAATGAAGCAATTGGGCAACAACAAACAACCTTAGCGCAACTCTTCCATAGGTAGCGCATAATAGATATCACCAAGAAACACCAATAATATCCTTTCCCAAGTGGGGCACACTCTCCAAGAGAACCAGATACTGGAAATAGAGAAAATGGAGTTGCAGCTGTAGAACTTGCAACTTCCTAGTGTGCACTGCAGAAGGATAATTGTGTAGTTGTGCAAATAAACTAACCTATACTTGTATATATACTAATTTGGCCACCTATCTAGGGATGAATTCTTATTCTGGGTCTTTCTTATTTATGTGAGATGACTTCTCTTCCTGGAAATTATATTTCCACTTTATTATTATTTGCCATGGGTCGAATTTTCCTCTGTGGTATTTTATTTTACTTTATTATTTTCTGAGGTGTTCTTCGATTTTTCAATGGTCTTCCTTTGAATTCTTGGAATCTTCATCTTCTCTAAGAAAATTTGTTTAGGAGGAAAATACCTCCCGCAGCTTCCAAAACATCAAAACTCCCTCTTAGCTAGGGAGTTATCTTTCACATTGTCTTCTTCTGGTATTCCACTGACTATCTACAATAAACTAGTAGCACACAACTACTACCATGTTGTTGATAGCCTGAATCATTTGTCACGGTCTCCAAGACTATGTTGCAATCATCCAATAGCACACAACTACTCGTACTGTCCAGTAGTACACAACTACTATCGTAGTCCAGTAGTACACAACTACTTCCATAGTCCTCCTTACTGCATTGCGATCAAATAATAACACACAACTACTTCCAAGTGGTCTAGTAGTATCTATAGAAATAATCTAGTAGCACACAACTACTATAATTCCATCCAATCTACCTCCAAACCATGTTCTCACTACTACATAGCAATAAACTAGTACCACTAAGCTACTACCATGCTATTGAGTAGTCCTTCATGACTATGTGGAAATAAACTAGTAGCACAAAGCTACTACCATGCTATCATCCATAGTCATGATCTACAATCAACTAGTAGTCATAAGACTGCTACCATGCAGTCCAATAATATCCATAACTATACATCAATCAACTAGTAGCACACAACTACTACCATGCCATCAACCATAGTTATGATGTTTGTGACTATGTAGCAATCAACTAGTAGTACACAACTACTACCATGCCATCAACCATAGTCACACTCTATGACTATGCAACAATCAAATAGGAGCACACAACTACTACCATGCCATCAACCATAGTCATATCCTGCAATCAACTGGTAGCTACACAAGCTACCACCATGCAGTCCAACAGTCTCTATGATTATGCAACAATAAACTAGTAGCACACACCTACTACCATGCCATGATCCATAATCATAGTCTGCAATCCTTGTGAATATCCAACAATCAACTAGTATCACACAAATACTACCATTCTATCATCCATAGTCATAATCAATATCGCTATAATTATGCAACAATCAACTAGTAATACACAACTACTACCATGGCATCAGGCATAGTTATAGTCTCATCCAGTAGCACAAAGCTACTCCCATATTCCTCATGACTATTTGTGTGATGTTTCTTCTCTCATCAGGTCTGATAATGCATTACCCATTCAATCATCTCACATGACCAATCTAGGGAACCCTTTTCCATAGGGGTTAGCCAATAGGAGGAGAAACAACATACCTCCCTCTCAACAAGGGTGGAAATTTTGCATCATGCTAAGCTTCCCTCTAAAGTACTCATACTTCACTCTAGACAGAGGCTTGGTGAGAATGTTCATTATCTTCTCATCCATGGATATGTATTGGAGATCCACATCTCCTCTCTGCACCATGTCTCAGATGTAATGATATTTTATGTCTATGATATTTGACTTGTCATGAAATACATGATTCTCCGAAAGCTTCACGCAACTTTGGCTGTCCCAATGTATCAAAGTTGGTTCCAACTCTAGATCAAATATCCCTGCAAGAAACTTCCAAATCCACATTGCTTCACGACTTTCCACACTAGCTGTGATATATTCTTCCTTTGTTGTACTGAGTGCCACTAATGTCTTCTTCCTTCTGAACAATCAGATCATTCAGGATCCCAAACTGAAGCAACATCTAGATGTTCTTTTGTGGTCCACTGAACTCCCTTCCTAGTCAAAGTCTATATATCCCTACAACTTAACATCCCCACTCAAGACATATCTCAATCCATATCCAATTGTACCACGTAGGTACCTAAAAATATGTTTTTCTACCATCCAATGTACATGTATAGGTTAAACCATGTATTACCTCAAGGCATTCACTGCAAATCATATGTTCGGCTTGGTGCTAACTGGGTACATCAAGGATCTAATCAATTGTCTGTACATCGTGGGATCCACCAGATCTGAAGATGAATCATTCAAGAGATTCAGATTTTTTATCATAGGTGTGTCCATGGACTCCCATTCCATCATCCTGAATATCTGCATGATCACAATAGTATATTTCCCTTGGCTAAGGAAAATATGATCTGGCCTCTACCACACCTCCAATCCTAAGAAATAATGCATCAGACCTAGATCCTTCATCTCAAAATCTGAAGTGATTTCCATCTTGCATCAATCTGTGATCTTCTCATCCCCTATAAGAAACAGGTCATTCAATATCAAGGGGAAACCATCTTGAAACCCATCAAAATATTTGTCTGGAATATCCCACCCTAGGTTCCTACTTAAGCCCATACAAAGCCTTCTTCAATCTATAGACATGAGACTCATTCTCATGTATACTGTGGATACTATATGTACACTTCTTCTAGATATTTCAACAAGTGTCTCATCATAATATTCTCCCTCTTGCTACGAGAATCATTTGGCCAAAAATCAATATTTTTACATCTCTATGCTTCCATTTGCAGCATGCTTGATCTTGTAGATAAAATTGGAAGTCACCACTAACTTTCCTTTTGGTCTCAAAACCAAGGAAAAGATCCATATCTGATTCCTTCTGACTGGCTTCCTCCTCTTTCACTAAAACAAGGGAATCCTCCCATGATTTTTTATATCTCCTCAAATCATATGAAGCTTCTATCTAGCCTCCTCAACTCATTGCACCTGTTTGTTAGTCCTGGAAGACTTCTCTCTGTTCCAGTCTAAATCTGAGAAGGAATACTTTTTGAATGAAGGTATATAAGCCACTAACTCTCTATGAGATTAGTATCACTCTAGGTCTGCATGCTCCCTCTGAATATTGATTTCCTCTGAGTCTATATAATCTTCGAATCCATATACTCCCTCTACATGTGTTGAGCCCCTCTGAAGTTTGATCTCCTATGAATTGTCTCGTAGAGGCTACTCCTCCCGACTAAATCTTGAGGGATGACTCCCTATTAACTCTATCTCCTTCTGAGATGGTACTTGGTGTGTCCACCTTCCTCGCCATTGTTGGATCCATCTGCTCCTCCTCATGATATGGACCATTAATTCCATATATCTACATCCCCTTTGCATCCTGCTAAGTATCACGAGATCAATTTGGTCTCTTCTTGGTCACTACAACGATTATGGGTAGGCCCTTCTGGCTCTACTGACTCTTCTCAATGATCTCAAGAATGATCAAATAAACTAAAGGTATATGTACGATCATCATTCCGAGCCTTCTGGTCCTTAAAATCAATATCCCTATGAGATACTCTACTTCCCACAAAAGTACCCTTCTTTCTATAAGGTTTTGACTTTTTCCTCTTCTCCTTCATTACATGGATGTGTATGGTCATGTACACAAATCGATGTCTGGATAGGCTTCTCTGTGTCTCATATAGATACCATCTAATATGTTTCCTCCTACAATCATCCTTATAGCTCTGTCTCAGATCTATTACTTGTAAACTTCTTGGAACAAGAGAAACAACAAGAAAACAAACAGATAAGAATAATACTCTTATAATAAAAACAAGAACGAGAACAATTGTCACAATATCTCCTTCTTATATCTATCACTTGTGACCTACATGGAACAAGAAACAAGAAAAAAAAAATCTCCTTGGAATTTACAATATAAATTTCCTGAAACAAGGTCAATGACCAAGAACATCACTTAGAGGAGATCAATTTATCTTGTAAACAAGTGCATCATTAATACTGAACAATGAACATTTACTTAATGACTTTCATACCAACGATATTCAAGCGTTACTAAACATTTGTTAGTACTTAATAGAAGTAATAAAACTCTAAGGATTGTTATTCTAGTAAAACACTTACTTAGGTTGCAACAGTATAAACTATCAAACATGATATGAAAACCTAGAGTGTAGTTGTTGCTTTCCCATTTAAGATGTGATATCCTATAGGAGACATTGTTACTATTTCCTCCAACTCTTGGTCTTCCTCTGAGTGCACTCCTTCATATCTACTGTCACTACTTGGATAAATTTCCTTTTTCTAAAAGTACATCTCCTGCAAATACCCTCATCTTATATACAAGTACACCATCTAACTTTGTCGTCTAGTCGGAGACATTACATCAATGAGAAAAATTTAGAAATTTGAATCAGAAGGTTCAATGTTAGAAAGATGTCAACAAGCCTTAAACCCTAAAAATTCAATTTTGACGGAAGGTCAATTTGAGAGATGTAGCAGGTGCACAAGGGAAAGGTGAGTCAATATATGATGGAATTTTACCCAACAACTTTATGATACGTGCTTAACGAATTAGGTATGTCCAGTAGAAAATATCATGATCTTCCTTCTAACGATTAGACCGTTCTTAAGGAAACCTGCTATGATCCCATGTTGTATTTTCATTAGTTTTGTTAACATCATATTTTCCATTATTTTTAAGAATGAAGTGAAAACACATTTTGTTAGCATAACCCACCATGGATGAATGGGAAGCATCAAATGAAGAGGAACCTTGTTGCAAGTCCACAACCGAGGAGGGAGGCTCCAACATGATATTTGGCGAGAGAGAACTAGTCGTTCGAGGCTGGATCAAAGATGCAGAGAGACTGCGAGTGTGGCTAGAGTTGAACCCTAGCCTCCATCGTCACTTAGATCTAGAGTACGAGTGCCATTAAGCTATGAGAGACATCAGGGAGGTAGAGATGGATACAATGTTCATCTCCAATCCAACTCTTTTTCCATTGAAATTGAATCTATAGGATGAACACTTTTCTATGCGGATTTGATAGCATGATCTTCATCCCTCGCTCTGTTACAAGAATCATGTTAAGAGGTACATTGGCAGCCACATGTTCCATCAAAGATCAAGGCTTTACTCTAGACATCACACTGCGTCTTGTTCCAATACGATGGTAGGATTTCCCCTTTTTGTAAATACCATCGTCAGTTCTACTCTTTTATTCTATGCTCAGGATTCAGACGCTCCTTTTTAGCTTAAAATCCAAATCTAGCAGGCTATAGGTATTATGCCTTACTTTCAACAACCAATCTTTGAAGGACGACAGATTGAGGATGTTTGTTTGTTGTGGGGTTATGGGAATCTAAAGAATGCAACCATTTCTCTCACTTCTCGTCTACATGGAGGAGTGACATCCTCCACTCATCCAACCTCTTATAAGCACACCATGAAAACAAGGATTTTCGCTCCTTTGGGGTCCAAGGATGAAACTTCCATAGCAAAGGAGATTTTTGGCTCTACCTCCATTATGGAGAAGTTCGTAGAACCTCCAATAGAAGAGGTTGAATATGCCCAAGTCTATGGCTCTACATTTATCTACCATAAAAATCCCTCATCTCTCTCTTGAACAAACTCTGGCCCTCAATGCCTAAGCTAAGAGATTGGGTAAACAAGACCTGGTTGTCAGGTCATGAGTTGTTATTTTTCCCCAAAGGGTTCTTAATTGTTAACGTTTCCACAGAGACAGACTGCCAACACGCGCTAGAGAAAGGTCCATGGTTCTGGGGTAGATCTAGTCTTTCCATGTAGCGATGGTTCCCTGACTTCAACCCGATGACTATAACTACTATGACTACACGCCTCCAGGTAAGACTCCCCAATTTATCTTTGTATTTTTATACTCAAGAATTTTTACCTACCCTGGGAAATGTGTTGGTAAGGTTTATCAAGATTGAAATAGATTGGTTAATGAAAGGCTACGCCACCTTCACCCACATTTGTGTTGAAATCGACCTCAATGAATGGCTTCCAGATAGGATTCTTATAGATTGGACTGAGGATGATCCTTACATGCAGTTGGTCGATTATGAGAACACTACCTTCAGTTGTCACTCCTGTCGAAAAACATGGAACCTTCAGGCAACTTGTCCTTTATCCCCAACCCCATCCTCATCTCCTAGAGCATGAAAAAGTGCTAATGGTTGGAAAGACCCTAAAATTCTCAAAAGACGCTCGAAATATTCATTTGACAACAAGAAGCATCACAAAGACACTGCAACTCCTCCTCCTTATACAACACCATCGTAGTCTCCAAAAAATGCATAGAATCCAACCACAGATCTAAAACACCATCCTTTGGCATCAACACAACATCCTAAAGCTTCATAAATTTTGATTATGATCCCTACAGTTCAACCTCTACACACTCTCATCGAAAAGGATGAATCGAATGACATAATCATGGCCACATCCCCGCTCTTAGGGACTCAGAAACGTGCTCATAAATCAGATAATTCAGATAGTGACAGGGAAGAACCCTTATCTTTTGTAGCTCAAGATCCTGGCATTTCCTGAGACCATCAGAATTTTGTGGTGAAGGATGTTGAGCCTATCAATTCCTCTGGTTGGATTTATGTTTGTAAGAAAAAAGTCAGAAAGGATCCTCTTCGACCATCACAATGATTTGACCCTTTCTCTTCATCTTGTAATGTTTCATCTTGCTATGCTTGCACACTCATTGTGTCTCTCTTTTAGCATAGGTTAGTCTATAATGCTCCCATGTTCTCTTTCTGGGTGGTCTTTTGCGATCACTTTGTACTTTTTTCTTGGTTGAATAGAATATTCTCATATAGTTTATTTACAAACAAAAAAACATTAGATTTTCCATAACATTTTTATCTTATTTTAAGATTCAATTATCATATAATGAAATATATAAGAAACAAATGAACAAGCACAAGAGGACACAAATATTTATCCTTAGAAAACCCCAAGCTCGGGGAAAAACCCAACCCACTTTTCTTAAGGAGAATATTCCAATACAACCATGAGCAAGCTCTAATCACAAGAGAAAAGAAACAATCAAGAAACAAATACTTATATCTTCTTCTTGTCAAACACTAGCGAGGGTATACAATTTAGTCACCACATAACTGACCCAATATAGGCGCATCACTTGCATGCCACAAAACTAGTACAAATGGTAATTGTAGCTGCAGTTGCTACTGCAACTACTACTATAACTACAACTGCAATCGACATGAAGCAAATAGGAATAACCACACAACCTTAGCGAAACTCTTCCATATATAGTGTACAATATATATCACCAAGGAACACCAAGAATATCCTCCCTTAATTGGGTCACACTCTCCAAGAGAACCAGAAACTAGAAATAGTGAAACTGCAGTTGCAGCTACAGCCGCAACTACCTAGTGTGCATTGCAGAAGCAGAATTTTGTGGATGTGAAAATGAACTCACCCATACTTGTATTTATACTAATATGGGCACTTTCTAGCCAACTTCCTTTATGTGGTCTTCTATTTTACTTTATTCTTTTCTAGGGTGTTCTTCAATTGTTCAATGGTCTTACTTTGACTTCTTGGAATCTTCTTCTTCTCTAGGAAAAGTTGTCTAGGGGGAAAATACCTCTCGCGGCTACCAAAACATCAACAAATTTAAGGAGTATAAATCTCGTTTGGAAAATTAGATTTGTAGGAATATTAAGGTGTTGATGATTGATAATGCATGTGATTTTTTTTTTCTGAAGAGTTTGATAATTTTTGTAAGGAGAATGGCACTAAAAGACATAAGACAAATTGAGATACCACATAGGAAAATGGAGTTTGATAATGAATGATTAAAACAATGAGGGAAGGATCTAGGAGTATGCTTAATGGAGCCAACTTAGAGAAAAAATTATGCAGAGAAGTTTTTCCCATTACATGTTACATGATTAAAAACTATCCCACATAAGCTCTTGTGGATAAGACTCCTAGGGAAGTTTGCATGGGAAAAAATTCCCCCACTTTAGCATCTTCGTGGATTTAGTGTTAAGGAATATGCTCATGTGATTAAAGAGAACTGATTAAAGTTGGATAATAAAGATATGAAATGTATCTTCATTGGCTATGGAGTCGGTGTTAAATGGTACAAGCATTGGGATCCTATGTATGGAAATTTTTTGTATAGTAGGACCATTATTTTCAAAGAAGATAAGTTTTATCCCATAATGGTGCAACGAAAAGAGGGGAGAAGAAGTTAATTGTTCATCTGCCACCCAATATAGATAATTTTGAACCAAAAAATGAGCAAGAAGTTCGTTATGGACCTTCTCAGAAGGAGGGTTCGAAGAGTTTGGAAGAGGAAGAAGAAAATCCACCTCAAACTTTAAGGAGGTCCACTCGAAAAAGAAAGAAACTAGATGTGTATAATTTTCTTCCATCTGATTTGTAATGTATATTTTCTTTATCTGTTAACACTTATGATCCTAGAACTATAAAAGAAGCAATGGAGATGGAAGACAATGAGTCTTGGTGATCCAGGTGGATATCGATGGCCACCCACCTTTTCCACCTGGCCCAAAACATGTTTCTGGCAATTTTGGTAATTTACTATTTTTAGCAGTTTTTTCGGGTCCTGAACTTCCGGGGCCATTTTGAGGCCCTAACCGATGTTTTTTTGGGTATGTTGCTCTCACAACATACCCATATGGTAAGTTTGTTATATTTGTTGTATATTCCATTTGTTACTTATTATATATATGGTAAGGAATGTATATAAGTTTGAATATGTGGGTGGTTTGGGTCGCGACCGGGCCGGGGCTTAGCCCCAGCCCTTGTTCGCGCGTTATATATCATATAACCCACAGCTATAGTGTATGGGCACACGCACATGGTTAATGTTTGTTCCAATGGTTATTTGAACAACCCACCATTTTCCCTTTGACCATTGGCTTATGTAACGGGAGCCCATGTTTTTGCTAGCGCGTGGTCGCATGGGTCATATGACTTGGCCCTTGAAGGTTAGGGGCTAGGTGAGCCCGTAACTATCCTACAGTTTGCATGGTTCGCGTGGTTGCGTCTGGTGCTAGGTTTTTACGCTTAAATATGCGTGTGGGCTAGGTTGAGCCATGGGAGGTGCATTTTGTAGATGCAGAGACAACAAGCTTGAAGGGGGGACTTCCAGGAAGCCTATCTTCTTCAATTTTTGGCCAAACGAGGTGCCGAAAAATCCCAACTAGGGATTTTTGGACGTTTTGAAGCCATTAGAGCAGTCTATTTGGCATTTTGAGCATTGTAAAGCACATTTTTGAGTACTTTGAGAAAATAATACAAATGATCCATTGGAAGCTGGACCATGAGATGTAGCCCAAGAGAGGGGTGAACTCCCTTATCATTTCTTGTGTTATGTGTTTTCTGTTCATTGATTATGCTGCTGTTTATATGCATCTTGAATGAGTAAATCCTATTAAAATTTGTGTTGCAAAGATGATCCATTTGCATTTTTAACACATA
>SNQJ01S0038573.1:18595-44220 GCA_010110895.2 Picea sitchensis
GAGAGAGAGAGAGAGAGAGAGAGAGAGAAAGAGAGAGAGAGAGAGAGACTATGATAGAGAGGGGATCGAGAGAGAGTGTGAGAGGGATAGAGAGAGGTCAAGAGAGGTAGAGAGAGAGAGAGAGGAAGAGAGGTTTAAAGTGTGATACAAATGAAGTGACTTAAATTATTTACAATTGATATTATATGAGAGAATGTATGAGAGGGAGAGAAAGGAAGACATAGAAGCAGGGTAGAGGGAGAGAGGGGGACGGTAGAGAGAGAATAAGTTATAAAGGGAGGTAGGGAGAGAGTGTGTGAGAGGGAGAGGAGGCAGAGAGAGGTAGAGAATATTGAGATGGAAAGAGAGAGAAGAGGAGATGTTGCGAGTGTGATACAAATGAAGTAAGTTAAATTACTTAGATTTGATATTATGTAAGAGAATGTGTGAGTGTTAGAGGGAGAGAAAGGAAGAAAAATATGGGGCTAAAGAGAGGGGAAGACAAGGAGGGGATGGTAGAGAGAGAGTGTGTGAGTGTGATAGGGACATAGAGAGGTTGAGAGACAGACAGAGAGAGAGAGAGAGAGAGAGAGAGAGAGTAGAAGAGTGGTAGAGAGTGTGATACCAATGAAGTAAGTCAAAGTAATCACTATAGATATTATATGAGAGAATTTTTGAGAGAGTGTGAGGGATTAGAGGAAGATATATAAGGGTGGTTGAGATAGGGAGGAATATAGAGAGTGGGGGTAGAGAGATAGGATGACATAGAGGGGGGTAGAGAGCGTGTTTTAGAGCGTGAGAGGTTGAGAGTGACATGGATAGAGAGAGAGAGAAGAAAATCAGATGTTGTGAGTGATATGGAGAGAGATGGTAGAGGGAGAGGGTATAGAGAGAGGGAGGTAGATAAAGGTGAAATGGAAGACCGAGGCACGTGCTAACAATGAAATTAAAAATGAAAAATATTTCTCCATTTGTTGGATATCTCTCTCCCCGATATTTTTCTCTCCCTCTATCCGAGATCCATGCATAAGAACTAACTACCTCCACTTCATCCCTGGTTGATCTGAAAATGGAATGAATTTATTTCCAATAGATGTTTAAAATGAAGAAGTCTTGTCTCTTAAAATTGCAAGTGTATAAATGGTATTTTTTGGGGTAATTGGATCAAGTTACTAACACATAAATTCAATGAGTTTTACTTAAACATGAATAGAATATCAGATAGATAAAAACCATCAATAATGAACACATAACACAACAAATGATAAAGGAGTTCAACCCTCTCTTGGGCTACATCTCCTGGTCCAACATTCCTTGGATCATTTTAATTATTCTTAAAAAGTGATATTACAGTGCCCAAAATACAAAATAGATGGATCCAATGGATTCAAAACATCCAAAAACCCCTAGTTGGGTTTTTTCGTCACCTGGTTTGGCCAAAAAATGAAGAAGTTACACCTCCTCAAAGTTTTCCCCTTTAATCTTGTTGTACCTGCTCACCAAAATGCACCCACTGATAGAATAACCTAGATTTTGTGTGTTTTCTGCACCAAAACCTATAACACGCAATGGTTCTTGTAAATCAGGAAAAATTGTAGGATCGTTAGTGAGCTGGCCCCTTTTCCCGACAGAGAACTTGGGCGCATGGCCCCATGTGGCCAACAACCTAACAGTCATGCACTCCAATGACTAGCTCCCTTTGCACTTGGTGTATGCTCGTATGGTAAATTTCATGTGACTGGTGTTTGTTTAACTCTATCCAACCATTTGCATGTGCCAATAGTATTATAGAAAGGTCGCATGGTGGATGCGTCGGGCTAGACCAGGGGCTAAACATTACAACTATCTGCGTGCCAAAGTTTGAATGGAGGTCAGATTTAAAGGGTATATCATATACGCCGGGGCTATATAAATTAGGGGCTATGCGCTGGAGTTCCCGTGCCAAATTTTTTATGGTATGGACATATGTTATGTACCCTGGGGGTTGGGGCCTAGCCCCATCCCTATTCTCCGCCAACGAAACACAAATTCAAATTCAAATGTTTAATCCAAACTATATGGTATAAGAACATCATGTGCGGGCTGGTAGCCCGGCCTTGCCAAAGTTATTTCCCCCACCCGCAGGTCACAGGTTCAACTCCTATGGAGTCATACAATTTTTCAAATGCCAACCACTTGGAGGGTTCCATGTGGCAGCCCATGACTGGGCCATGTGGCAGCATAATATTTTCCCACCATAAATGACACTTGTCGAAATATGATTCATCCACCTGTCTTCTAACAACTCCCTAGTCATCATGCCAACTCTTCTACCACTTCATTGTGCATCTGTACAACTTGTATAGTCAGGCACCACGTCAACACTATACGGACTACACAGTCAACAAAATTTTGTTTGTTTAGCAAAATGAACATAACATGATATATTTCTCATATGACATCTGTTTGATCACGTTCAAGTTGTGTTGGATTTGTAATGATGAGGCATACACACATGTATGTTTTGATGCAATTCCGAGCACTTTTATTTTTGAGAAAAATTTGATCCCCTGGATCACACCTCCCCATTGGGAAGCTTTTGGACCTCCAAAAGACTACTTTTAGTCAATATCTAGATGAGATTATAGTTCCCTCACCCTTACAATCTCAATCCATCCATACTTTCTTGGATTGGGGCCTTCCAATACAAAAATTTTCATGCCTTGTCTTGTACTTGGCTTGGCTCTTTCTCAATTGTTCTTGAATGTTTTGTTGTACAAACTAAACTGGTTCAATGAACTTCTTCGCCTGTTTATAAACATGTTGAAAGTAATGTATATGCTCATCCCAAAACTTAGGATGTTTTCTTTGCAATCTAGCCACTGTCTTTCCCATACCAAGATGGCCAGAAATAAGAGAAGAATGTGCTTCCCTTATCATGTTGACTCTTTCACCCTGTGAAAAAAATAGCTTGCCAAGATACAAAATTTTACCATGCACATAGGAATCCAATTCCTCAACTTGTTTAGTATGACATAAAGTTGCATAAATGTTCTTGCCATCAACATCTAAAGCATATTGTTCCAAATATCTCTTATGCATGATAGGATTATGCTTGAAAATAACTAAAGCACTAACAATAGGCCTAGTAAGCATATCAACAACTTTATCATAAGAGTATTTCTTATACCTTATCACCAAGTGGAAAACATAACTTTTCAAGGCATGCAATGGAGCTTGCTTTGATCTCAAATATTTCTTCCATTTGTCTCCTTCAACAATCATATCTTTAGTCTTTTTCAAGGCTCTGAAATCTACCCACCTATGCCATATACAATATTTCTTCGGTACCAAACCAATTGGTGACCTTTGTAGAGAAGTTCTTGGTTTGATGACCCCTTTGTCAAGCAACTCTTGGGATTTCTTTTTGATTTCAACATTCTCCATGACTGACATCTTGCACATGTCAATTTTTGGAAGAGGACCTCCTTGCTGCAATATAATCTCATGTTGGATACCCCTTTTAGGAGGCAATCCCCTTGGTTCCTAAAACATCTCAACATTTTCGTTAACAACCTCATACAAATCATATTGTAACTTTTCATCACATCCTTTGAGAACTTGTTCTTCATCATTTTCTTTGGGTTTAGTCCTCAAAAGTACAAGGTTCTTACTAGCATTGACTAGTCGTTTCATTTGTCTAGCATTTGTAACTAACATATTTATCTTCTTTGTATGTGCTCTAACAATTTACTCAAATCCATTTTTAAACAAATGATACTTGTTCTCATGACAATGAAAAATGGTTCTCCTATCATATAAGTATGGACTTCCAAACACAATACCACAAATATCCAAAGGAATAACATCAAGCTCTACCTCATTTATATAGTTTGCAGTGATGGAAAATATAGGTTTACACCTTCTTGTCACATGCAATTTGGCATTGTCACATATCCAACCTAAAGGGTATGGTTTAGGATGAGTAGTTTCCAAATCTAGTTTCTTGACAATGTCTTCAGAAATAAGATTTGCTTATGATCATGTATCAAAAAGAGTATCTATCTTAGTATGTTTTGAAATTACCCTTATGTGGAAAAGCTCTATCCTTTCTTTTTCATGTTGAGTTTCATTGATGGCATAATTTGAAGAACTAGTGCTTGCAATAGAATTCTTACCTTGTAAACCGATGGATATGATTTTTGTTTCATCTTCTGAATCGGATCATAAATATTGTTGTACAGTTGCATCAATGTTTGGTTTCTCTTTGTTGTTGAACGTTTTGGGTCTATTTTCAGGATGAAGTTTCCAACAATGGTCTTAATCATGGCCATCCTTTGAACAATGTTTATAAGAGATTTTATCTCTCTCTTTCTTGACTGAAGCATTTTTCTTTCCATTTCCTTCAAACTTCCTCTTTCCCTTGTCTCCATTAAAAAACTTATTGTTTCTCTCTTGAGATTCATTCCTTCCTCTTGTCTCTAAATAAGTATCTTGCACACATACTTCATCTATATTTGAAGGGTTAAACATAATTATGGTATGCCTCAAGTAGCTATGAAAACCTCCAATGTATTTGAGAAAAGTATCTTGTGAAGACAAATCTACATCCAAAACCAATGCTATTCTCCTAAATTATTGAGTGAAGCTTTGCACATCTTGCCCTTTATCTTTCCTAAAGTTTTTCCAATCCATAATATATTTCTGCATGTATGTTAATGGATAAAATCGTCTTTTAATCGCAACAATAAATCATTCCAAGAGGATAAAACTTTACCATGTTTCTTCATGTCCTCTTGAGTTTTGGCTTCCCACCAAATTACTATTGCACTATCCAATCTTAAAGAAGCAAGATGAATCTTAGTTTCATCATCTATGATTCTTTGTATCCTATAATACACTTCAATCTGACGAATCCAGTTATCTAATTTCTTAGCATTTACCTCTCCATTGTACACTGGAAGTTCAAAATTAATATAAAGCTTAAGAAAAGGAGTTTGTAAAGGATTTTTACCATGTCCTTTTGGAGAATTTAGAGGTGATTATGAAATTGTGGAAGAGGTGGAAGATGGAGGTGAAGGAGGTGGAGAATCACCATTCCATCAATTTCCCTTTGGAATTTTATCACCATTGTATCCATTTCCCTTTGGAGTTTTATCACCACTGTGTCCATTTCCATTCAGAAGGTTTGAGATTTCACCTTGAAATATTTCATTCCTTTCATAAAATAACACTTTCACCATTTCAGCCATATCAAAGAAAGATTTCTTGAAATTTTACCCTTCTGAAAAAAGGGTTCCATGACTCTCCTCGTGAGCCATACTTGGTGAATATCCCCTTGAAGCTTGAGGTGATTTGATAATTCTCCTTATTGAAAGTTGTGAACTTGGATATACAATTTTACCTTATCCTCTTGTGAGTTTCAACCTTGTAAGCATCAGAAAAACAAAAAAAACTTGCTAACAATCAAGCCTTCAAAAACCAAAGCTATGATATGAACTGATCTGAAAATGGAATGAATTTATTTCCAATAGATATTTAAAATGAAGAAGTGTTGTCTCTTTAAATTGCAAGTGTATAAATGGTATGTGTTTGGGTAATTGGATCAAGTTAATAACACATAAATTCAGTGAGTTTTACTTAAACATTAGAAACATATCATACAAATAAAAACCATCAATAATGAACACATAACACAACAAATGATAAAGGAGTTCACCCCTCTCTTGGGCTACATCTATTGGCCTAGCATTCCTTGGATCATTTTAATTATTCTTAAAAAGTTCTCTTATAGCAATCATAATAAAAAATGGATGGATCCAATGGATTCATAACGTCCAAAAACCCCTAGCTATGCTTTTTCGACATCTGGTTTGGCCAAAAAATGAAGTTACACCTCCTAGAAATTTTCCCCTTCAAGCTTGTTGTACCTGCTTGCCAAAACACACTCACTAACAGAATAAGATGGACTTTGTGTGTTTTCCACACCAAAACCTAGAACACACAATGCTTTCCGTGAATTAGGAGAAATTGTAGGATAGTTAGTGAGTTGGCCCCTTTTACCAGTAGAGAACTCGGTCGTATGGCCCCATGTGGCCAACGACCTAACAATCACGTGCTCCAATGGATAGCTCCCTCCACACCTAGTGTATGGTCATATGTTAAATTGAATGTGATCGTTGTTTAACTCCATCCAATTGTTTTCACATGCAAATAGTCATATAGAAAGGTCACATGGTGGATGCGTTGGGCCAGACCGGGGGCTAAACATTACAACTATCTGCGTGCCAAAGTTTGAATGGAGGTCAAATGTAAAGGGAATATGGTATAGGAAGGGGCTATATAAATTGGGGGCTATGTGCTAGAGTTCCCACACCAAATTGTTTATGGCAAGGGCATATGTTATGTACGCTGGGGGCTGGGGCCTAGCCCCCACCCTATTCTCTGCCAATGAAACACACATTCAAATGCAACTGTTTAATTCAAACTATATGGTGTAATAACCATCATGGGTAGGATGGTAGTCCAGCCCTAGAAAATTTCTTCCCCCTGCCCAGAGTATGTGGGTTCGACTCCTATGGATTCATATAGTTTTTCCAAATGCCAACCACTTGGAGGGTGCCACATGGCATCCCATGATTGGGCCACGTGGAACCATAATAATTTCCCACCATAAATGACACTTGTCGAAATATGATTCATCCACATGTCTTCCAACACCTTCCCAATCAGCATGCCAAATCCTCTGCTAATTCACTGTACGTCCATACGGCCTATACAGTCATCTTCCACATCATCATTGTACAGACTGCATAGACTACACAATCAACACAATTTTGCATGTTTGGAAAAATGAATAGAACGTGATATCTTTCTCATACAATGTATGTTTGAGACCATTCAATTTTTGTTGGGTTCGTAATGACAAGGCATACTCACATGTTTGTTTTGAAGTGATTTCGAGCACTTCGATTTTTGAGAAAAAATTGATCCCATGGATCACTAGTAGACCCATCTAACCGTAGGCCCCTGTAGCCTATACCTAACCCAAAATAACCCCTCCCTCCCCCAAACCTTATCCAAGCTAAGATCCTTATGGTTGTACACCTTCCTAGGGTCCCAACTAGAAACCCTACACCTTCAACCTAGTGCTCTAACCATTATCGAATTCCTCAAAGAAATTTCAATTCTAAGCCCACATGTCCCAATTGTTAACCATGGGGCCTACATAATATTTACCAGGACAAATCTTCAGAGACCAAACATGTCCAACACCTTGATCATGGTTGCAATTAGATTTTTTAGATGAATAAGATGAAGAAATACCTACAAATATTACATAACTGACTTATCCCCCTAACTTAAGATAAAATTCATGAATGGAATGAATCTGATATACATATTTCAAGTGGTGGGGAAAACTGAGGCACGTGCTAACAATGGCATTAAAAGTGAAATAGATGACTCTTGTTGGCTCTCTCCCTCCCTCTAGTTATATCCCTCTCACCCCCAATGCATAGGAACCTATATCCACTCTGTTCTACAACCTTATATATAACTATAAAGCACATATTAAATACAAATATGAGTTTAAATTACATTAGAAACAATTAACCAAAAATAAAAATAAAAATTAAAACAAAGAAAAAATATACATTTCAAATGTGAAAAATGTTATGGTGCCAAACCCCGAGCAGATCAACCACCTCCCAAACATGTTAACAATTGCATTGTTCAACCCCACCTTCTAGTAAAAAGAGTGTGCATAGGAGTACCCCATTACAAGGTGCATTGGATTGACTGCACCTGCCAGTACAATTGTGGAGAGGAGAAGCTTGTTGATATTTTTGTTGGATCGACACCTGCCAGTAACAATAATGCATAGAGGAGAAGACCAAGAAAAGGAGAGACCAAATCCACATGTACGTCAGAGGGATGAACCTGAGAATTTCATCGGTATGTAGTCATGTTGCTGATATAGATAGAGAATATAATTATTGTCATTATTTGTTCCATATTAAATGGTTCACAATGGTTATGTTTGAATTCCATTCACTTCAAGGTTTCCCTATCATTCACTCCTTAGGTTAGTTTCAATACCCTGTATACTACATCACTTTCTAATATTTATTGAGGCACAACAGAGAGAAAATAGGGTTTGAAATGAAAATTCAACAAACACGATCGACCCATTGATATAGATCCAAGATCGATAGTTTCAACTTATTTCAGTCAGTGAAATCCCACATTCGATAACAAGGGGTCAGAGGCCTAAATTCAAAAACATTGTATTAATGGGTGATAACATGTCATCACCTTATTTATTTTGGTATGAATGGGTGGTATTATGAAACCACTTTATCTCCCCGTTGAAATGCACAAATTGATTACAGGTGCCACGATGATGTAAGGAAAATAGATGATGCACTTCATTGATGTAATCCAAATAAGTTTAAAACAATTACCCTAGAAGGAAATGAGGAAAATTCACATAGTAAACATTGTTACAAGTACAATAGACTCTAGTAAAAGCAGTCAAATTCTCCTTCAACAAATACATTTGTTTAGTGTTCTCATTTCCTTATTTCAAATGTGTTCAAATTATTTAAAATAAGGATAGATGGAGAAAGGTGCTCAGTCTTTTTCACCTAAAAGTAATCAAATGGCCACTAAATCAAACCCTAGACAAATCCAACCATCTAAGAAAATGATTGTATCTGATGACCACTTGGAGGAAAGGGAAAGTGATGTTTTCGACCCTGTATTGTCTTTCCCTAAGCTTCACCAATTAATTTAAATATCTGAGAATGATGCTAACAATGGTTGAAACTACTTGAACTTATGGGAATCGAACCTGGCCATATCAATTGTTCCAAAAACTTATCACTTTTTAGAACTAGTCAATTGGTGTGTTTTCAATTACAAGGTGGATAGGAAACAAATAGTTTATATACATGATTCTATTATAGTCTGTGAAATAAGTAAAGAATCCATTGCCCAAATTCTCCAAAGTTCATACCATGTTGTATATGAAATCCTGGATGATGGTTATATTGAATCTAAGTACAAAGCATTATCATAGTCTAAAAGAGAGAAGATGTTGAGAAATATATTAGCCCTAGATTCCCCATTACCAAATGGTCCACCTCCTTTCAAATCCACCATATTGCTTGAAATAACGAAAAAATGATATTTCCATGATTTGTCAATTTTTAGGCTACGGACATGATAGATCAGTGGATGAGACCATTTTAGGGTTGATTTTTGTCCTATTTCCATTGGATTCAATAACCCTCAAAATATTTTATTATTGTCAGTTCCTACAGGAAGTCATCAACTTCCAATTGTCAAATTTCCACATCATTAAGTCTCTTAGGTATTAGGACTATATGGTGTACCTCATATTATATAGTAATTATTCCCCTTTTGAGAGCTTGGGGATCAAAAAAATAGATGATTCAGGTAAATCCAAGCCAGTAATTGAGTGGACTAAGGAGGTGAGGAAAAGAGACTAGAATAAAGGTTTTATCCTTTATGTAAACAATTTCATGAGTGCATGCTACATTCTGCTCCATGGAACTCATCCTCCTAGGATTTTTCCTAAGTTTGAAAAGATACTGCAATTGAGAAAAGATACCAGATTAGGATATCGATACCTTTTTGATGATCACACCCTCATTAGAGTATATGGTTATGAACATTAACCATATAAGCGACCAATTTTCCTAAAACCAAGAATATTTTCTTTGAAATACATTCGACAAATGATCATTTCAAATCAATTTCATTTTTCCCAGCATATGCAAGCCATCACTTTCAAGTTTCCTCAATAGGTTGGCCCTTTCTTGGTCAATCTTATAACTTCTCTAACTATTATAGAAGAAATTATATAGCCATTGGATTTTGAAAAAGGAAGTAAATGGGTGCATGACCCACATGGTGTGATTGCAGCCAAAAGGATCATGTACAAGAATCTTTCAAATTGTGTAGTGGAAAGAACTACTAACCTAGATTCATCGGAATATTTTAAGTAGATTATAGAGGAAAATACCAAAACTCAAACTACCACTGAGTCAATGGACTAATCCAATGTAATTCAAACTCCTTAGAAACAATAATTACAACTTGGAAAGATGAAATTTTCATACATGCATTCTAAAATGGATATTGATGATCAGTTGAATGAGTATCTAAGAAAAAATACCAATGGTGATGAAGAATTAGACTTAGAGGGGTTATTAGCTAAGTTTATAGGAGAAGGGAAAGGTATATTCCAAATCAGACAAGGATCAAATGAAGCTAGTTCATCCTCAAAGGGACCTTCTATTAGTATTGAGCATCTCATTTTATCTCTATTGTCAACACTAGAATATTCATAGAACTCTATAGATGAAGGACCCTATGATAAACATACCTCACTGTTTTCACAGTATTTGGATATAAAGAGAAAAAATCAAGGAGTGAAAAAGGAAATGTATTATGAGGCTTGGTAAGAAAACACATCTAAAACAAAATGACTACCTATTTTGGATTACCAATAGGGTATATTCAATTTGGTTGTACTAGAGTCAAAGGTACTTAAGCCTCTTTTCCTACAGATTACAAAGCCACTCAAATGAGTGTAAAGATTCAGGATATACAGCCCGTGGATATAATTGAATTGCACCAGGAAACAAGTGATATGTTGTATAGAGGGGTATTTCAATCCTCTTCCAGGGAGAGCAAAGGGTGGCTACTAAAGACAATAAAATTTAAATTAACGAGTTGGAAAGAAAGATTATTTCCCTAGGAGAGTATCCTAAAAATATGACTATTGTAAGCGACCTAATCAAAGAGAAGGATAATGAGATTAAGATCCTTAATAAAAATTTAAATTTTCCTAATGTACAACATGTTCAGACCATATAGCTATATGCTAGTCGTGAGGAAAAGGATCATCCTTACTGACAATTATTTGAAAGTAGAAATATTAAATAATGCATACAAGATGGAATTTAAAACTTGAAATACCAGCAAACTCAGGGATTGGTGGAAGCCAAGTAATCTACAGTGAAAACGAATCCTTTAAACCCAACATAGGTATTATCAAAATTCATGGATTTGAGTGTGAAGGAGATCAAGTTGGACACTGTGACAAACCAACTCAAACATAGAGCTTCTAAGGTAGTGGAAGTAGAATATTAGAGAATTATGTTTGGCACAAATCAATGTTGCTAAAGAGGAAGTTGAGAAGGAAGAAAATAAATGAAGGCAAGGGTGACAGGGATATCAACCATGAAAGGATCTAAGAATAAACTTTGGACGATATATCTAACACAATTTGTAAAAGATTGTCTTATTTTACCCTGGTGGAGGATGAGATTAATTTAATAACCATAGTCTTGAAATACATAAAATGAAAAACAAATGAGTTGGAGAATAAACCTTATTTGGAAGTTGATATAATAAATTTATTGAACAACAGAACTAAAGAGGAGTTGAAGAATTTGTGATTCAATGACAAAACTAACATTGTAATGGATGCTAAAAAATTTGTTACAAAATGGATATTGGTGCAAAATGCATAAACTAAGTGCCTTGAGCTTATGAGGGAAATATCTAATTTTAAGAATATTTTTAGTGATGTCATCAAGCATGGATTACCATCATTATATAATTCAAAAGGGGATTTGTATCCAATGAAAAATTATCAGAATCTATTAGAAGACATGAGGAACAGTGACAACAAGTTCGAAAAACTTGATGGCACTTTGAATGAGAAAGATGTAGTAGAATTGTTGGTAGAGTATTTTAAGCTGTTGAACAATATGAAAATTATTTTCAGGAAATTACCTCCCTCAGTTTATGAGAAATACACTAATTTGGATGAGGAAGTAAGAAACTTGAATGATAATAAGTACCTTATGCTCAAAGATTGGAAAATATTGTGTCAATTTGCTAAATTACTATTGGGAGGACAAGGGGAATCGAGTGGAAACCTCCCAACTCCCTAAGGGAATATTTTACTAAGTAATTTTTCATGCACATTATTTTTTACCTAAGTCATATTATGATATAGTTGAATGTATTAAGAATGAATTTGTCCTATGTGTTTTATGAAGATGTAATAGGAATACCTCAATGTGTGTTTTATTATATTGTTCTTCTGAATCCATCCATTGATACCATTTAAATTCTAGATGTATGATACATATGGTAATTGAAGGTAATGTAATCCTTGTTCATGCATTTTCATCATGCTCTGGTTTCACGCATTTTTAATCATTTTTCCCTTTACGCATTGTTTTTGCATTTACAAAGCAGTTTTTAACCTTTTATGCACAAGAGAGGGTTTTTTGTTTCAAAACACACAATTAAAATATGAATATTTGTAAAATGATAAAATACAAACTCTACAACTTTTATCACAAAATTTGGAGGTCATATGATTCATAGGCGTGCATTTCATATTAATCTAGTTTTACCATCCATTTTACAAAAGGTATTGAATTTGGGTTCTGGGTATAAGTCATTTTTTCATTTGAAAATGCACTCAGAATGATACAGATAGATTCATGATGTTATTAAATTCACACCAAAAATTGGATCTCTAAATTTGGAGCCATATAGAAGCATGGGCATGCTTTTCCATTTGGGCACTTTCTATTGATTTGGTCTCTCAATTTACAAGGTAGATTTTTCCTCTTTTACACAACAACCACTTTTATGATCGCAGACAAAACACTAAATATGTAGATAGGTGTAAAATAATATAACACACCCTTAGAAACTTCAATTGATCAAATTTCAGGTGTGTTGATTCCTGGGCGTGCATTTTCATCATTCCCCAGTTTCATGCATTTTTAAGCATTTTTCGTTTTATGCATTTTTTGCATTTACAAAGAAGTTTTTAACCTTTATGCACCGTAGAGGTTTTTTTGTTTCAAAATGAACAACTGAAGTTTGAATATATGTAAAATGATAAAATAAAAACTCTGAAACTCTTATCACTCAATTTGGAGGTCATATGATTCCTAGGCATGCATTTTATAGTAATCTAGTTTTACCATCCATTTTACAAAAGGTCTTGAATTTTGGTTCCAGGTAGAAGTACTTTTTCATTTGAAAAAGCACTCTGGATGATATATATAGATTCATAATGTTACTAAATTCACCCCAAAACATAGATCACTAAATTTGGAGCTATACATAAGCATGGGTGTGCATTTCCATTAGATCACTTTCTACTGATTTTGTCTCTTTTACACAACAACCACTTTTATGTTTGCAAATACAACAATAAATATGTAGACATGTGTAACATAATCTAAGACACTCTCAAAAACTTGAATCACTCAAATTGAAAGTGTGTTAATGCTTGGGCATGCATTTTCATCATGCGCTAGTTTCATGCACTTTTAATCATTTTTCCCTTTATACATTTTTTTGCAATCACAAAGCAGTTTTTAACCTTTATGCACAGTAGAGGGTTTTTGGTTTTGAAATATCAAACTAAAGTATGAATATATGTAAAATGATAAAATACAAACTCTTCAACATTTATCACTCAATTTGGAGGTCATATGATTCCTAGGCATGCATTTTATAGTAATCTAGTTTTACCATCCATTTTACAAAAGGTATTGAATTTGGGTTCCAGGTAGAAGCCATTTTTCATTTGAAAATGCACTCCAGATTATTGTTTTTATAATTGAATTGTCTTTTCTTTTTTTATATATGTAGTTTTCGACACCTGATGTACTTGAAAATGTCGGCAATGATGAAAACATGTTTGAATTGAACCTGATTGACATAATTAAAAAGGCTATGAGAGAAAAAAATAGTGAACGAACTTAATTTTGTACACATGAACCAACAGATGAAATCAAACAAAGATGTAGAGTTTTGATGGAGGAAATAAAATAATTTGCGGTAAGAACCATATTTTAAAAGGGTTATTTATCACATATGTTCATTTATGAATTTAGTTTTTCTACGTTATATGATATGAATAAAATATGTTTTCTTTTTATAGAAATTATTAAGAAAACTTCAATAGCTTTCTCCTAAGGATGGTGTTGGTGGCAATAATGCTCAAACACCACAATGTCCTACCATGAGCCACATACATGTGAGGCTCTTTGGATCTTCAACTCTACCTAAAAACCCCATTACTGAGATGACTAAAACTTTTGGGCCTAGGACACACCCTCGACACAGTGCATGCCAGACCAAGAAATTTATGGTGGATATGATGATATCAATGATTATACAAATTGATTTCTTGGATTGTCATGTGTTACCAGCAAGGTAAAAATGGAATTTACCTTCTTGGTGGATGAGAACATTGTTCCAATCAAGATACAATGTTTTTTGTTTATTTATTAATGTCTTAATTATTTCCTATTATCTACTTGAAACATACTTCTCTATGTTTATTTTAAATTAATGATCATATTGTTGTATAGGAAACAACATTGTTTTTAAGTATATGAATGACAAGGCCTTATATATTTTTGGGCCCACCATATCCACACCATAGAATGCTCAGAATCTCGGAATCTCGGTTTAAAGAAGGAACTTATTGACCACTTGGTCAACATTTTTGGTGAATTGGAGTAACCTCATTAGTCGATACATATATGAAATATGTGAGGGACCAATACATGGTTCATTTGCAAATAAACCCTAGGTGTGAGCATCCTTCGATGATTCCCAATATTGAGTGGAAGATTATATTGGAGGATGCAAAGGAGAAGACAATGAGAAAATAAGTAAATATGTCACATGGACCAGGAAGGTATAACATATTTTTAATTTAATATGTTGAATTTTCATTAGTTAAATAATAAACTGTGATACACAACCTATTGGAAAGTTCTTCTAGGCTCTCAGACACATCAAAAGCAACCAAGGCAAGACTATAAAAACATGGGAAACACAAACTTGGCCAAGGTGGCTATGTGAAACTAAAAAAATGAATTATAACTACCAAATAATTAAATTATATCATTCCTATCATCATCAAAATTTTATTTAATTTCATCCAATAAGGCGAACTTGAGATCTTGTGCAATACAGGGGGCTCAATTAAAAAACTACAACCATAGAAGAATACCTCTGGTTCAGTTTCAAGTGTGGATTTAAAACTATGGTTGAACACCGACAAAGCATGGGGAAAACATAATATGCCACTTTGAACAAAATCGTAAGTAACATCAATGGAATTCAATTGTTGATTACTTGTAAAATCTATTCACAATTGATTTCACCCATAGATGAATGTGTCTTTTTGTTTTAAGCAAGAGAGAAACAACAATAATGATTCCAACAATGGACAATAGTCCCATGATAGTGGATTGCATTTTGATGGTAGTGTGTATCTTGGACATGATGGTGGGGTGCATCCCGACGATGGTAGTGTGAAGTTCGACCATGACGGTGAAGTGCATCCCGATGATGGTGGTGTGCATCCTGGACATGATGGTATTGTGGCTATAAAATAAGAAGTATGGATTAATAAAATTATTAATATTTACTTCCAAATGGTGTACTTACAACCTTTCTTGTTTCAATGGCAGATCATGCATAAGAAAATGATTGGCAAGAGAAATAACACATGGAAACCAAACCAATTGTCCTCAACCTGGTAGAGAACATTGTAATGATATTTGCATTAATGAAATACTTATGTGAATAATAACTAACCCTATCAATTTAACCCTTTTTGTTATTGTATTCTAGATCCATCATCAACGGCCTACACGCAATGTAGAGTACCGAACTAGAGATACAACATGTCATAGCATGCATATTGAATCAATTCCAAGAGAGGGCCCACCAACTGAAGAAGATCTAGACATGGATGAGCCAATCGAAAGATTTTTGGAAACTGAAAAATAGAAAAATAAGTGATTGTTGGATAGTTGGTTTTCATTGATGTTAACCCTTGGAGAGTGATATTGTAAATTGATGTCAACCCTTATAGATGATGTCAACTCTTGAAGCAAGTCTGGTAGAAAATTATGGTAGCCCTAGAAGTGTTGTTCAGAAACCTGAAAGTGATTAAGGAATAAAGACATGAATATCATTAAATTTGTAGTGAATACTATCATATATGGATAGTACACATCATGTCATTTCTGGTGATATGTGGTAAGTCACATCATTCCTCACGGTTGAGGAGTTATGGCATTGTAAAGTTGGAGGACCCTCAAGAATATTCTAGAAGCTCCTAGAAGGTCAGCACAAAGTAAATTATTCTAGAAGCTCCTAGAAATTCATCAAGAAGTTTGCTAGTGAAATTAGTTATAACAAGAAATCAAGTATGGCCAAATTAGTTGTAAAAAAAACAATTCTAGTCGAAGTGGTTGCGACAAGAAATTAATTATGGGTAAAGTAGTTGTAACAAAAAGGTTGAGTAGTCAAAGTGGTTAAACAAGAAATTAATTAGTTATGGGTGAATTGGTTGCAACAAGAAGATAATTAAGGATAAAGTAGTTGCAAAAAAGTATTTGTGATTTGAATAATTAAGGAAAGGTTAGTTTCAACAAGAAAGTGATTTATCCCTAGATTGAGGAGAAGGGGTAAAACAATTACTAGTTGTCCCTAAAGGAAGTTACTTGGGAAGTATAAATAAGATATCAAGAGACTCCCATTAAAACCTATTGATTATATTGAATATATATAAGTTACTAAGGTAACCAAATATATCTAAGGAAAATTTTAGAGGGAAGGTGAAGTAAAGAAGGCCAAAAATCCAATGGAGGATGAAGTATTTTAATGATGTGTTCTAAGGTGTGTTATTTATGGGCCATCTCACCATTTTTTCAATAACTTGTTTTATATAATGATTCAAATATAGAAAGTTGGAGGACTTTGAGAACATATATCAAGTTACCTATGGTATAAATTCCAGCTTTTGGTGCATTTTATTTTTGGAGATACACTCTGTGGAGGATAGGGATTTTGACTAGTCTTGAAACTAGTTTTAAATAGGTGTTCCAGGAAAAATGTTATAAATTCTTCATACAAGATCCAAATTTAGTGAGACCAAATGAATTGGATTGATTACATTCCTTCATATGTTTTTCAAAATTTTCAGATCCATATATCAAACATTTCATGTGTGGCATTCTCTACAAGTTAACTCTCTAGAATAAGCTAGAATTCAATAAGGTCTACCATTTTTGTTATAAATCCATTTATGGGATGTTCCAAGTAGTGAAAATTTGAGGAATTGTAGAAAATAAATTGAATAATATTTTTCACAATCTACATACCTTTATTCATTACATGTATGGAGTTATTCTTGTTGAAAGTTAGGGTTTTTTACTAATCCAAAAACTAGTCCTGTGAGACTGAGGTAAAGGTTGATGATGACGCTATTCTCTTGTTTATAAAGTTAAGAAAGGTCCGCAGGTATGTGATCATATACACCAGGTCATATGCAAGATTAGAGGTATGTTTATATGCTTAGTTTGAAGTTTTATCTTGGTGATCTTGTGTAGCATGCTTGTGGCATGTCTTGGTGAGTTTTTGGTATGTGTCTTATGATACATATTGGATTTATTATACATGATGGTTGAGGTCTACTTGTTGAGATACATTTATGGTTCATTTCTTATTTTATTGGTATATGGTGTATGGAATGATATGTTATATGATTGGTACATTGTATGGTGTTGATGTACATGATTGATATACATGCAGGGTGATGTGCATGGTTGGCCCATGGTATGGTATAGGATTGATACTTGGTATGGTACATATTTGGTGCATGTTTGATGCACTTAGTATGGTACATGGTTGATGGTACATGTTATGGTATAGGTTGGTAGTTGGTTGAGACAGATATATTGTGATGGTATGTGATGATATTGGTACATGCTTGGTAGAGGCATGTGTTGGTGATGTTGATCTGGTTTCGTGGATGATCACCATAAGTGAAAATATTACAGACTTCCATGTCGTCATAGTTCAGAAGCGAAAAACTAAGTTCCTTCTAGCTGGGCCTCCACCACTTCAATCCTCCACCAAAGGAAAGCTYATAGAAGAGAGACAATGAGGTTCTCAATTAATAGGGGAATGGCCYGGGGGMTGAACATTGTGTTCAGACTTAAAGGACAAAGGGATGCAGACTCAATATGAAGTAAATAATTTCTCCAGAGTAAATTTTCTCTCAAAGTTGAATTCTTTCTCCTTTTTTCCATAGCTCAGAATTGGCCCATTTATAGCCTTCAAATGGAACTGAAGGGATGAGTTAGAATGTTTCCAGTATATGGAAGGCCAAGGATCATAGATCTCCTATAATGACATGGAAACCCGACATTAATTTTCATTTTTTGGCACAAATACCGATGTACATGGGCTGTAGTGGAGAAACTTGCATATACGCATGTTGTATAGTAGGCAAGATGCGTACATGAGGAAAAAATTGTAATTTTAGCTCTAGATTTTACAAACAAGGATGATAAGTCTACATGGGGAAATGGAAAAAGGCCTTATGTGTAGGATTGCATAGGGTGAGAAAAATATTTCTATAACATATGCCCCCTAATGTGTGAGGTCAGAGGAGTATTTATGATGGCCGAAATACATTATAAACAACCCAAAAGTGGAGTGATGGGGAACCAACTGGAAGAACTAGTTTCTCATTACATTCTGCACTGAATTTGCATACATGGTTGCCAATAGAATTACACTACAGATCCATCTGAAAATATACCAAACAAGTGTCTATGGCCATGAATAGGAAAATACAAATGCAGTTACATGCCAAAAGTTGTCATATTCACAAATAAGGCCCAGTAGAACCAGTCTCAAAACCAATCATAAGATATATGTATACAATAGAGTACAATCTGATCTCCCATGATCACTGAATTCATACAGGTGTTGGTCCAATGAAAAGGAAGCAATAGCTCAGGAAAGTTGTGACCACATAGTGATGTCTTCAAGTCTTCTACACATTCCGCCAAGGGTGAAATTCTACATCATGTGAATAAAGGAGTTGAGGTCGAACATAATCAGACATCATTTGATTACTGGTAATCGAGGTATAATGTTAATAAATGCAAGACAACCTACCGATAATGAAAGTACGTATCAAGGCACTGAGTACATTCTTACAAGTGTGAATAAAGTATTTGGTGTCGAACGCCTAAATAATCCATTGATTAGGAGACATTTATGTATTCCCAACTGTCGATGGCAAGAGAAACTACCACTAATGACTGCAAGCCTCAAGATACTCATTAGACTCTAGGTCCCTTTTCCATAATAAATGAGCTGAATTCGATGGAAGGAGACCCGTTGAAAGGAGAGAATTAAGGAATATCTCATCAGTCAACATGAGGTAAAAATAAGGAGTTTCATGATTTGGTGGAAATAGGATGAAGAACATGTTCATGAACCAATGACCCTGTGCATCTTTCGCATGTTCCAAGTGCAAGTGGTACATGAAAAATACCCTCTGAATAGAAGCCAATGAAGAAAATTGTTGACAAATGAGAGGAAACCACCAATAAGACTAATGCAATCCAAGACACTACATGAATCTCAATGTGTGAATATATGTCTTTTCGTCGAACACAAGGGAAACCACCCAGTCAATGACCAATGATGAAATGTCGACTATTGGGTTCAAGGTTACCTACCAATGATGAAAGGAGGGCTAGGGTTCATAATAGGACTAGAATATCATGTGACTCTGAGACAAAATGAGGGTATGGATGACATGTAAAGTCAAGAGTTCTGAGAAGTGGCTGACACAGGTTGATAGACTTTCTTTGAACAAGATCATGAGACACATGGACGACTCCAACAACATAGAATCGATGATGAAATGATGAGATGCAGGAGGAATTAATGATATTCTCCAAAGGGACTGGAAGAGTAACCAGTTAGTAGAGAAGACTTTGTAATGAGCTCAGCTTCCTAAGGCCATGCTAAACCCCAAAATTATGATGACAAAATGGACTCAATAACCTTGTTGTTTGTTCAAAGGCGACACAAATGCTGCCAATATAAGATAATAATCCCTTCCCACCCATATTTTTTTGGTTTTTCATAGAGAAATGAATGTTATTATACAGAGGAGGAAACAAGTTTCGCAAGTAATCAAAACTAGTTCCAGCAGTGGAACATACCTATGCTCAATGCAAGGAGATGCATGCGGGATACAGACACTCAAGGGAATGTTCCCTTGTGGGTATAGGGTGTCAAATTGTGAAGGATATGAACAAGTCTCTTCTTGGTTGAGGATGCAAAAAACTATTGAGGAAAATGGTTTATAACGCAAAGCCAGAACCGGCTAATGGCTCAATATTGCAAGCAAGGGCATGAGATGCAATCACAACTTAACGCCAAACAATGACCTTCTTATGAAATTTAGTCTACTTGGTGTGAAAAAGGGATAAACTTGTGACAAATAGACGTCATTTCAAATCCAATTTACGAGTGTGAAAGAGACAATTTCACTCGACAATCTTTTCTCTTTTTGAAAAGGAGTCAGAAAAGAGCTTAACTATGACTCGTGACCTTTCAAGTCCAATTTAACGAGTGTGAAAAGGACAAATCACTCATAAATATTTTCTCTTTTCAGATGAGACAGAAAATAGATCAACTAATAATCCCAACCTTTCAAGTCCAATTTAACGAGTGTGAAAAGGATAAATCACTCGGCAATCTTTTCTCTTTTTAGACGAGTCAGAAAAGAGCTTAACTTAGACTCACGAATGTTGTTATAATAAGCATATAATGGGGGATGCCAAGGCTCCCGTGAATGACTTCTGTGAAAGGTCAACAGCTTATGAAGAGCTAACATAAGCTTGGGAAAACCCAAAGCTTTCCAAGTCAAGGAGGATAAAATACCTACAAAGTTTACCTTATCTAAAATATATCAAAGAATGCCCCTTATCTAGAAGGGTTTAGAATAAGGGAGTCGAGGCTCTACAAGATCATTCCAATCAAAGGAAACCACCCTATGACTTGGGGGGAGCATACTCGAAGAGAGTGGAATTCTCCCTAGTGAAGAAGGTACAAAACTAGAAATGATAAGGATATGGTTGAAGGATGCATCACCCTCCAAAAGAAGAGTGGGATTTACCGAAGATTGCATCAACAATGTCACCTCCTTAGGATTGTCACTCTCCAAGAGAAGAGTGGGATTGGACGAAGATTTCATCAACAGGGCCACTTATTCAACTATTGGTTGAATAGGATGTGAGACAATAAGGTCAAGATATGCATCACCCCCAAAAATAGGAGTGGTGTCGATCGAAGATTGAATCGACATGACCACTAGTTGAATAGGATGCAAGACAACAAGGTCAAGGGATGCATCGGAACCCAAAGGAAGACGGGTTTCAGCCAAATATTTAATCATAATGACTGTTGTATCAACCAAATAAGGTTGGGAATCCAAGGATGACTCAGAACCCGAAGGGCCCCCAGGCAAGGACCACGCTTATTGTACCACAACAATAGCAGGGCACAAACGAATAAGGTGATCTCCTTTACAAATCCTACAAAGGAGATTGGGATTACTTCTTACATGTCTAGGCTTCTCAATCGTACAAATTCCTCCAACATGACTTGCAATGGTTGGTGACATGCTCCCATCATGACTTGTAGAGGCTAGTAGAAAATATTCAACATGACTTGCATAGGTTGGTGATGAATCCCAAACATGACTAGTAGAGGTTGGTGATGAATGTGTAGTGTGACTAACAATGGATAGACTTGTGCCCCCAGCATGACTTGTAGTTTTCGGATGTTGGTATTCAACATGACTAGAAGAGGTTGTTGACCCATCTCCAACATGACTAACCGAGGTTGGTGATATAATGCCAGTATGTGACTGATCCTCACAAGACAAAGTCCAGGAAGGTAGGGTATGTTATCACATGTTATGGTATGGGCTATTTTCCCCACTAGATTTGGCCCTTGGATGGGAAAATGCAAAGAATGGGGTTAAAAAACCCACTAAGTGGTGCTTATCCTAAGTCCGTCGGAGTTGATGGGACGTTTTGGCGCGACATGATAAGACTTGCACAAATCTGGGCGGTCGATAGCTAAGCACCCCAGATTGATGTTTGTTGGACATATCAGGGCTTCAACATGCATGGTCGATAAAGAATGTAGAGCGATCCAAGAAAAACAACCATGGTTTTTTCAGGCGCTACATGTCAATCGGAGACACACATCAGGCCCAAAAGTGGGGAAGTTTCAAACCATTTTTTGTGACCTCCAATCCTATCCCAGGGCGACAAGTGGCCGCCCCACAGGCATCCTGCCAGAACATGTCCCCCATTCCTTCTATCTCCTCCATCTGTCACATATCCCCTCTCATCTCCCACCCCCTATACCACTTCTCTCCACATCGCTCCCACCTGTGTCACCCCACAGTGTTTTCTCAGCCTCCATGTCTCCTCCACCTGGTCATCGCACACAAAGTAGCCTACAAATCATGCCATTCCTCCTGCTAGATCCATGTCCATGACTTCCTGGTCATCCGTACAAGTGTCCAACTCATCTCCAGATGGAAGAATGTAGAGGCTGCCAAATTCCACAGGTGCAGTGTTGTCTCAAGCCATCCATATCGTGATGAAGCAGTTATTAGGGTTGGTTGGTGTTTGTTGAACATCGTTTCCACCATAAATTGAAAGCTCACGAAGGACTGTCAGTTAGTTAGCCCAGCTACAACGCCCTCCTAACACACGATTGCATCTGAGATATCTCTCTCCTGACAGGAGACCGCATGCATAGTCTGCTAGGAAGCATGCAAACGCAAAGCCTTCAATGCAAATCCTCGAGGCACGATTCTATATTTTTTCTTCGAATATATATTGGAGTTATGAAATTTTGTAAAAGGTATTTGGTTGAGTAGAGATCCCATTTTGTAATATGTTTTAGCACCATAACTATGTCTGGTTATGTAATTGATTTGAGACTTTCAGTTAATAGAATTTAGTTTCTTTCCATTTCCGTAAACACTGTGTTAAGACACTCAAAATTGGAGGATCTAGTCGAGGGTTATTATGTTGTTCTAATGTAGGTTTGATTACAATAGCATAGTGACCAGTTTTAATAATCTCTCCTTGTTATCTATTTCCCTCTCGCACTCAATAGCTCAGAATTGGAGGATCCAGTCGAGTTGTTGTGGCCGCATAGTGATGTAGGTTTGATCACTGTGTTGTTAGAACTGTGTCATTTGGGCACATTTCAGTGTCTGAAACTTGTGCTCGAAAGCATCATCGAGCCTGATTTTATATTCTTCAAGATGTTGGAAGGTTAGATACCCATAGTAGTCTTGTTCTCGTTTTCTCTTCAATTCTTCCCTCTTCTCGCCTTTAAACTCAACCCACTGACTAAAGTTAATGTGGCCCTCACTTCCCTGTGCATTTCTTGTCTAGTTCTATGTTGTAATATCATTCTAGTGTTGAGTTTTTTCCATTGAACCCCACCCATTTAAACCAACCTCCACCTAAACACTAATGGGTACTGGGTTTACCTCTGCCACAATCCAGAGGTGACTTCTAGTGATAACATTTCTGGCGCCGTTGTCGGGGACGAATTAAAGATTTTCCCTAGATTTGAATGACAAAGCTTACTGGTTCTGAAGGTGTATTAGAACACAGTACATCAAGATAGAAACTGTGCACCTAGCGACTCCACTCACTATTACATATAGGCTAAAAAATTGACGAACTATTACGATGATTGTGATAAAATCAATTTTTTTGTCGAAAAAAATTTTAGAAAATGAAATTTTATTGTTTTTTTTTTAAATTAGCCCCGATAACGTCGGATTTCCGATGTTTTCTAAGGTCATCGGAAGTACGATGCCTAGTTATGACATTTTAATATAGTTGTTTGTAGGTCAACATAATGGTCATTAACATTGAAATGGTCTACCTTAATTTAGGGTTATAGTCGTCGGAATTCCGACGATGATGAATCTATAAATTAGTTAATTCAAACTGAATTTCGACTAATTTGTTATAGTTGCGACATATTTTATGTGTTATAGCTATGCTAATATTCATTTTTATGTGAAGGTTTGCTTGTTGATTAAGATATCGAACCGATCTTTGATCTGCAGAGCTTAGTTTTGTGATCATTGTTCAAGGTGTGCAAGAGGATTTTAGACTTTGAAGGTTAGTTAATTTTTTTTTCTTGTCTCCTTTAATATTTTATAACCTTATACGTTTATGTAGATTTTATGTTGTCTGTGAACATGCTAATTTTTCCATGCTTATATGTGACTTGATCTCTTGCCCTAGTTCTATTATCTCGTTTGATTATGTTACTTGGTTATGGTTAAGCTTTGAATCTTATGTGGTAAACTATATTGTATGGTTTGGTCTATTGCATTTCAAAAATTGAATAGATCTATCACATCATCACTAAACTTTATAACATAATCGTCTCAATATTTTGGTTGTGGTGAAGAATGTGGAGATATTATGGACAAGGTGAGGAGAGATGTTATTGCCCTTGTGATAAATGCAGGAGCACAAAAGTCAGAAGAATTTTAATACAAACAACTATAAGACATTGCAGAACCCATGGGCACGTTGAAGGTGGACCGAACGAATATCGTCCCTTGGTAAACTATATATTCATTATTATATCTTTATATTGATTGTATTTATAAAAATTTATATTGTTTAGATATTTCTTATGCAGTACACTAATTTTGCATGATTGTTTGTAATTATAAAGTTAGGCTGGCCCCCTAAGCGTCCGAACGCGCCAAGTACTAGCAGAAATGATGTTGTACTAGAAGGTGCCGAGGAATTTGGAGTGTTGAATATTGAAGATCAAGTTAATGATCCTATGGAAGAAGATGGAAATAATAACAATATAGTTGAAGACGATGGGACACATGAATTGATCCAAGACTTGTTCACTCGACCAGATGAGGATGGTGATGAGGACATTGGTGATCTTGACGTACCTCTGCTAGAGAAGGAAGAAAAACCACTTAATGAAGGTTCAAAAGAAAATATTATTTCTGCTACATTATTGTTGGTGAAATTAAAGGTTTTGAATGGTTTGTCAAATAGTTGTATGACACAGATCCTAAGGTATGTAATATGTTTCATCATCATGCATACATAAAGGTTGATTTTTTTTTCTTTTTTTTAGTTTTAATTAATGTTTGAAATAAGAATTAAATATTTACAAATTATAACATTCTTTACACTAATTATTATTTTTTATGTGGTAGATTGTTAGGTGAATTTATGTTACCATCGTCAAATATTTTACCTCACATATACCGAGATTTAAATGCCATTATGAAAGAAATTGGAATGGAGTATCAAGCTATAGATGCATGTCCCAATGATCATATTATATACTATGGACAACATGCATCGAAAATAGAATGCCCGCAATGTCAGACTAGTAGATATCGAACCGATCAACTAACAAAAAAGGTGCCTCATAAGGCTCTTCGTCATTTTCCCATAATTCCACGTTTGCAACGACTGTTCCAGTGCGAAAGCATAGCACATTTTATGGATTACCATGCATGTAATAGAAGTGGAGATGGTGTTCTTCGAATTCCTATAGATGGTTATGCATTTAATGAAATTGAGGAAAACTGGCCAGTTTTTAAAGATGAACCTCGTAATGTTAGGCTTTCATTGGCCACTGACGGTGTTAATCCATTTGGG
>SNQJ01S0038573.1:47110-104063 GCA_010110895.2 Picea sitchensis
GAAGATGATCAACTAGAATATTGATGAATGTATTGAAATGTTGAAATATTGTATATATAAGGTCAGAAGAGAAGGGAAAGTGGGTGAAAGTGGCAAGGGCAAGCTTAATTTGGAGACACTTTCTATTCATTCAAGTACACTATGTCAACCAAGGACAATAAAAATCATGTAAAGGAGGTATGTATTATTTACTTATTATTTATTATGTTTCTTGTTCAAAAAGATCTAATTGATCTCGTGCCTTAGAATGTAACAAAACTAGTTGATGTAGGAAAGAGTCTTTGTGATTATGAAGAGTGCACTCTAACCTTTGTTGGAGGTTCTTTAATCTAAATGGAGAAAAAATTAGACTAATAACAATATGGTAAGGAAAAAGGTTTGGTGTAGTACTCCATAGGATACAAAAATCCCTCTTTTTCGTTGATTTCTTAATCAACACCATAAAAATACTAGAGGCGGGCAACAATGACATGTGAATGGGGCCAACGTTGAAATGTTTTCAAACTGTATCTGTATGCATTGAAATTTGACATGAATAGGCTATTCTCATGCCTTAACGATATGGGAGGGTTTTTAGACTCAAATTTGACTCACACACCCACTTTCTCCCATGATAAATTCATCATGTAAACCATAAACCCTAATTTTCTTTCAAAGTACACAAATTGGTTGATGCAAGTTTTAAGTTTTCATTAGTCTTTCTTCATTTTTCTTTCAAGTTCTACATTAATGTATATACAATGTATCCATGTCATAGTTGTGATGAAAAATCCCTCTTTTTTGTTGATAACTTAATCAACACCATAAAAATACTCCCTTGCAGTACTAGATGCAAGGGTGTGTGTAATGTCGAACGAATTTTACAAGGAACAAGGAATGGAAATTGTACTAGGACTAGACACGGGCAACAATGACCTGTGAATGGGGCCAACGTTGATTTTTTTCAAATTGTTTCTATATGCAATGAAATTTGACATGGATAGACTATTCTCATGCCTTAAAGATATGGGAGGGTTTCTGGACTCAAATTTGACACAGACCCACTTTCTTCCATCATCAATTCATCATGTATATATTTGACCTAAATTTTCTTTCAAAGTACACAAATTAGTTGATGCAAGTTTTAAGTTTTCATCAGTCCTTCTTCATTTTTATTTCAGGTTCTACATTAATGTATATATAATGTATCTGTTTCATAGTTTTGATGAAAAATCCCTCTTTTCATTTGATTGCTTAATCAACACCATAAAAATACTAGAGGTGGGCAACAGTGACATGTGAATGGGGCCAACGTTGAATTTTTTTTAAATTGTTTCTGTATGCATTGAAATTTGACATGGATATACTATTCACATGCCTTAACAATATGTGAGGGTTTCTAGACTCAAATTTTACTCACACACCCACTTTATTCCATCATCATATCATCATATGGGATTAAAGGCATATGCCATCATTGAGGGATGAAAACAATTGCCTTAGGCCCTAAACGAAGATTTCATGTGTTTAATGGCCATGAACAAGGACTCCAACTATGAATATGGGCACCATTAGTATGTTTTTAACAATAAGAATGGGTTATAAGAACTCTACCATGACTAGAGAGGAAAAAAAGGGCCTTAGATCCTAAACATATTTTCTTTGGCTCATTGGCCATTAATATATATTCATGTAGAAACATCCACAACTAATCAAGTGTTGAGAATGACACTTGTTTGAAGGGGAGGGGCATGCTAAGCCCTAGATATTGAGATATTACATTTCTATCATTATATTAGTTTTGCCATTATTGGTCGACTAGGTCCTTTAATGATTGGCCAAGCCCCTTAATTGCAATTGTATCCTTTGTCTCATATATACACCAAGGAGACATAGTTTTAGAGATAATCTCATCCAATGCATTTGTAATATTGTAAAAGGAGGTTGCCCCTAGAAGAGGCTTCCCATTCATTCGGTCTCTTTCATTCTCAAGTTATCAAGTTACTTTTTTCTAATTTTATTCTATTTGGGATATTTGGTACATAACAAGGAGTCAAAGGTAGAATAGGTAGGCGAGAAGGAGAACCACCCAAGTGGCCATAGATGACATTGAAGAGATCATATTGTTACTATTATTATAATCATTATTATCATGCGATACAAGAGCGATAAAATAGGTAGAGGTCAAGAAAAAAGGTGATAATACATAGGTTGCATTAACCATGGGGATGCAACAATTGTGTGATAATTGAGCTATTATTTATAGGATCATTATTATTGAACAATAACATATGGATTACTTGCTTATCAAATGTGGATTAGAGAATATATTTTTCAACAATCAATCATTCTTTGTACCAACAACTTGGGAACATATTTAGATCTATTAGAGATAAAGCATGTACAAGGATTGCCAAAAATGTTTTGGTGATGAAAATAGATGATGTGAAGGAAAAGGAGTGCAAGGTGTTCATTGATAAAAATATTAACCAATATGGCCATTGTATGTTTCTCTAGTTTCCATAGATATCCATAGTCACAATTTTCTTTACAAGGAACAAGTATTCTTCCATTTTTTAAATTCAATGAATAGTAAACAATTACTAATTATATTTGCAGTGGGTCATTTAGTCAACAAATTTGGCTTGGGATATAGTTTTTTCTTTGAAAAAATAGGCAATGGTTCAAACTTCACACATATGATTGTTAATGGCCACTAGTGCATGAGAATATTTTTTTCATATTGTAATGAATCAACAGCCATGAATCATTTCAAATTAATCATCGGTGGCCACTAGCACACACACTGTAAGTTGAATCCCTAGCCCCTGCCACTGTAATTCGAAGCCCTAGCATGTGCTGACACCTAGAAAATGGATTTAGGACAAATCAACCAAGTACTGTGCAAGAGAAAATGATGTCACCCAAATCGGTAAGTAATGTTTACTTTTTTAACTATAATGGGGTTGGGTTGATCATTGAGCATTGGGTGCAATGCATCATTGGTTTTCCCGACCATATATTCAGCCACATTTCCACCTACATCCTCAGCATTGAGAGAACCCTAAAACTCATTTCATGCTGGGATAGAATATCATCAKAATAAATTGTTATTTATTTTTTATGGACAGGGCGAGAGCCGAGCTCTCAACCCTGAACCTTGATACATTGTGTATATCATTGTATAGATTGTTATGTATTTGTTATCGATAGGGTGAGAGTCAAGCTCTCAACCYTGAACCTTGATACATTGTTTATATCCTTGTATAGAAGGGTGAGAGCCGAGTTCTCGACCCTAATAATTGATACTATGATAATATTGTTATGTAGAAAGGTGAGGGTCGAGCTCTCGACTCTAAAAAATTGCCACATTTGGGATCGAATCTATTGACATCACTTTTATTAGGATCGAATCTATCTTTATAAAATGTTAATGCCTAGGTCTAAGGTTGTGTATTCATTGAAATATAGGGTTTCACTCGTGGCATCCATTCTCCAAATATTACTCAATGAAAATACTTCACTTTTCACCTCTGAAACAATTTAGGCAAAGACGATAAAAAATTGATACAAAATATTTAAGGATCGTCAATTGTTGAAGTATTGAGTGTTAAATATCGAACAAAGTTCATTTTTGTGGCTCATTCTTCGTTCTTCATTAAAGGTAATGGGTTGATCTGATTATCATTGGAATGATGTATAAAAAATAAGTCTAGTTTTCATTAGTAGTACCTTTTCCTTCCAATACGAAAATGCCATATATATAGTTTGGTTTCATTTGGATAACTCAAAGCATATTCAAGGTAATTTATGGCATTTGAAAAATCCATTCTTTAGTATCTTCAAAAATCCTACACGATAAAAATTTCAATCTATTTATCATTGTCCCAACCTAGCTCAAGATATTAAATCATATGATTACTTTATGATGAAGTCCCAAGCATTATTGGTTTGTACCAGATTTTAAAAGGTTAATATTGCATGTTATTAGAGTACTCACAATGAAATTTATTGACTATATTTGCACCAATTTGGTTCCATTTCTCCTTTCATTTATGAAAATAAATCTTTTAATATTCACTTACTCTCAAAATGATGATTTTAGCACTGGACTAGTTTCAAATTCCCCCAAAACTTTTCATATAACAACTGGTAAAAGTTGCTTCACCCTAATGAAATATATCTTGCACACTGAAAGTGGGGAGAATTGCTCCTTTTCATGACTCTATCATTCCCATTCTACCCATAATTATATCCCAACTATATATTATCCTTTTCCTTCCATCCTTGCATTTATATTGTTACTAGATAATCACATGTTTCTCATAGTAAAATTTGTCTTGTTTGGACGACAAAAGAAGTCCCCACTTGGCTCAATATGTTTTTAGTATATAAATAGATCTTACCCTTCAAATAACCGACAATGGAAATGTAAATCTCTATGTTGAGGGGTGGACTACATAAAGTATGGCGAGGACAAAAATATGAAGGAGAAGATAACATGGAAGACACATAATCTCAAGGAAGAAGGAAAAAATATTGAAAAAAGAGCTGGTAGTGACCAAACCCCATAATGGAATAGGACCATATGCAAGTAATCAGAATGTGGTGAAGTTGTAAATCAACAGAAGGGGAGTGGGATGAAATGACACCTGGGAGGAGTTGAAATAATTTTAGGATATGAGGATAAGAGGCTAGTCATGGGTTGATAGAGAGGTTTGGTGTTGGAGAGGAGTATAGCGAGTAGAGCAAGTGGGGAAACTTCTATCGATTTGGATGGGAAAACCAAGAATGTCCAACATATAGATGCGAGCATTGTTAAGGCCCTAACACTCATTCATTATTAGTTTATCAATTATGATTAGGTCAGCTCAATGGTAGGTTACATTATGCACACACTATTTCCTATTTATAATAAAAGAGATTCATTTGTATAGGCATATTTTCTTATGCATTGGATATATTGTAAAAGAATGTTTCCTCCTCCTAGTGGATTGTATTCATCGACTCTTTATCATTATCAAAACATGGAGTTACTTCTCATTTATATTCTATGCTATTTTTGTAGTTTGGTTCATAACAAGTATGCAATTTTACTGTAGGAAATGGTTGCATTTGAAGAAAATTGGATGGGAACATTCCCACATAGACACAACTAGATCAAGCATTAGTATACATGTTTCAATTATTTGGAAAGGAAGAGCTGTGGTAGTTGGTATGGATTGTCCAGAAAATAACAAAGTTAGTCCAATGAAGATACTATCCCTTGCACATTCTAATCATATCTAGGTAACATCAGTTAATTTAACTAGTTGTGGTTTGAATATATTGTCTAGTAGTTAGGACATATTGGGAAATTTTCTAATAATGGAAGTCAACAAACTAGTAGTGGGAATAATCCAGTGAGTACTGGTAGTCTCTTTACAAGTTTAAGTCACAACTTAGTAAGTCAATTAGGGTCACAAGATTTTTTCTTTATACATACTCTAGTTGGCACCATGGATGGTATGCAAAGGAGTTCTATGTAACGCTTTCTTGAATTTTTAGGAAAAGGAGACAAGATCTTGAGCAACATTAGTTCTTTTATGAGACAATATAGAATGTAACATGAACCACACCGGATTTCCAACATGTGGAATTTCATGACATATATATGGGAAAATCCCTATGATGGTATTGAAATATGTGAAGAGAACACTTCTAGTGATGGGGAAAAGATGAGGTGAAGCAAATATTTACTACTAAATTCCAAAAACCTAATATGAAGCAATAGAGCACTACCAAGCTCAAATTATTAAGTAGATGGTAGGTAAGTCTACTTGGGAATACAACCAAAGTTTTAGGGATCTGATTAGTAGATCGACCCACCAAATTCAATATTGAAATCACAAGAAATGGTTCATAAGATTTCTCCTTCCCTTTACCCAAACATTGTTTATGTAACAAACATTAGTGAAATAGAGAGGGGCCTTAGAGCAAGCAATATCCCTCAAATTTATCATAGGTTACCCATGTCCAACAATTAATTTTCCTACATCCAACCCCTAATTTTTCATTTGGAACAACCCCTATGTTAGTATAGTATCAAAATCAATTGATTAATTTAATTGAGAATATTCAGTAGTTGACAAAGGCCAAAACTGCAAGGGAACAAAAATGGTATACAAATTGTAGAATAGAGGGTCACATAGATAATGAATGCTCACTGTTGAGGGGAGGTGTTGCACATAATACTACCCCATACCCATTTTTACATTCATCATCAAGGGAATACTATGAAATTTGTAGAAAATATGAACAATATACCTTTAATAATCATTGTCCTTAATTCTTGTAGCAATGTTGTACAACCATAAACTAAGGTCATTTGTATGAGTGTTGATTAAAATCCTGAAGTAGTCCAGAAAACCCACCCATAAGCTAGGGTCCCATGTATATGTACTAGCCCCAATGTTGAATTAGTCTAATAGGCCTATCCATAAGCTCTAGAAGAGACAATACCATTGTAGAAGAATCATACTGGAACTTACTAAAGTAACCCCTCTAAGAACAAACCATCAATATAGCATAGAAACCTCAGAAAGCATCACTCAACGCCTTTGAAAAGAGATAATTTCAGATAATAAGCCTCTTCTCGAGGGGCAACCTCCTTTACCCTGTTTTAATTTAAATGTTCAAGTCCAAGATGATTCAGTAAAATGAAAATGTCCTTTGGTATATATAGGAGACTAGGAGCTATAATTACAACTAATGGCCTAAAGTCGATACAACAAAATAACATTACTAATCTATACCCCACTATGGGTTAATGAGCAAGCATTATTAAATAAAATAAAATAACATTACCAATAATACCACAATTAAGGGTTAATGAGCTAATATTAGGGTTTAACATGCCCTCCCCTTGAGAAAAGTGTTGTCCGTTCACTGAGTAACCTCGATGCTTCAGATAAAAGACTCCTATCTTCCCAAGTGGAATCTTCAACTCCAGAAGTTTCCTCCATTTAATGAGATACCTCAAATGGATTTATTCCCTGGCCATAATTCCTCAGTTCCACGATGGCTCTTGTGGATCCAATATGATTTTTCCTTTCCTCATCAAGTTCTAGAAATATAAATTGAACTGATCTTGTCACCTATAACCCTTTTTTAAGCATGAAACATGGAAAAACCTGGTACTCTGAAGACGCGCATAACCCAATTTGTATGTTATAGTACCAATCTTTGCGACACCTTATGGCGGGCCATAAGATTTCAAAGGATAATTTATTATCCTTCGTCATTGAGGGACATTTGTTTGTATGGTTGTAGTCTTAAAAATACCCAATCCCCTACTCAAAACTTCTTTCACTACTATGTTGACCTACTTGTTGTTTCATGAGAGATTTTGTGCCATGGTCGCCGTCTTTAATATTTGAAGAACTTCGTTGTTGATTCTCATGTTATCTTCCAATCGCTTGAACCTTAGATTTTTATTTTAGAAAAGAAGTGATGTAAGGAGGGTGGTATCCATAAAGTTCCACAAATGGTGTCATTTTTGTTGCAATACAAAAGGAAGTGTTATACCACCCATTCTCGCTAAAACCACTTGGAACCCACCGTGTTTGTTTATCGAGACAAAGCAATGAAGGTATCCTTCCGCACATTTGTTCACTATCTCGGGTTTTTCCATCAGACGGAGGGATGATAGGATGAGCTATGAGCCACCTGAGTACCCAAACAAGCAGGGCCAATTGGCTCCAAAATGTCCAGTTGAAGATGGGATCTTCGCTCGTGGTATCACCGAATGTAATGAAGGGAAGAAGATATCCCAAAAACAACATTCAACCATGAAGGCCAATATGAATTTTGGTCATGCCTTTGGCCTTGCAAATGCACCTGACATTCCAAGGGTTGATGAATTCCATTTTCAACTCCCTTCCTTCAAAAATTTGTGCTAGTATTTTTGATGATATACTCATCTAAAGCAAGTCTTAAGGATCATATGCATATGTTGACAAGGTGCTACAAATACCAAAGGAGCAACAACTATATGCCAAACCATCCAAATGTTTCTTTGGAGTAAAGGGAGGTAGAGTATTTGGGTCATAATAGGCCCATGAAGTGTCAAGCAGGTAGACCCTAACAAGTTTAAGGTCATGATGGATTGGCCGACTCCCAAAACATTAAAGAATCTTAGAGGATTTTTGATTTGACATGTTACTAACAAGAAGTTTGTTCCTAACTATGGAAGAATAGCAACACCCCTTTAACAAAACTAACTAAGCAGGATGCATTACCATATGTTAAGAACCAACCATCAATATAGTATAGAAAAACCTTAGGGAAAAGTACTCACTAAAAAGAGATAATTTCAGATAATAAGCTTCCCTTCGAGGGGAAACCTCCTTTACCCCACTTAAATGTTCAAGTCCAAGATGATTCAGAATGAAAATGTCTCCCTTGGTATATAGGAGACTAGTATAGGTATAATTACAACTAATGGCCCAAAGCTCTACATAAATAAAAATAACATTACTAATCTAATGTCCCCCAATTAGTACAAGAGCAAGACACATAAATAAAATAACATTACTAATCTAATATGCCACACTATGGGTAATGACAATATTAGGGCTTAACACCCCCTTCTCACATCTTCCCTCAATGATGTTCTTTTCATATAAAGGGGTATGTGCATGAAATATAAGCTCGAAGTAGTTGTCTTCCAACAAATGGATTTTTTTATATACCATTCCTTGAAAGCCTCCTCTAAATCACACCATCTAGAAATGTCCCTTGTAAACTCCTCTTCACATGTCTCCAAAGTTTTAACCTTTCGATTGCTTCACATGCTTCTTCCAATATTTGTATTTGATTATCTACAAGTAGTAGTTGTGTACAAAATACTTCGAGGTTTGCATAATGTGGATGTGCCTTAAAAAACTCTTCAAATTCAAGCAACTACTTCTTGTGATGTTCTTCATACTCCATAGGAAATTCAAGAAAACTTACAATGTAGGTTTCTTCCACATAGTATACATTTTCCTTCACTTTGGAGTAGAATCTTATATTTCTCTGTACAGTTATTTATTTCACCTCAATGATTCAAAGAGATCATTTCTCATAGTTAACCAAATGTATGATATCAATATGAAAGACTATCATGTGATCTAGACACTTGTAGATGTTGGTCACCTCTCACCTCATCTCAAAAACAACCTAAGTTTAACCATGATCCATGATTCCATGTTAGCCTATATTCTTCAGATTAGAGAAAAAACCTATGGTCACCAAATTACATGGTAAGTCATGTTCTAAATCACAGCATTAAAAAATGAAAAATCGAATTAGATGATCTGTTGTGACTAGAATCCCATTTCAAATTCTTCATCACTTGTAATTGTTGGAATGGAATGGAAAGGAAATCCAAAGATGATTTTACAATACAATGCCTACAGCGTTCTTATTGTATCCTTAGTTATGTTAAACTTCATCTACGTGCTCTCTATTATATATTTCTAAGGCATTATATGCATGTATTTCCCCCTCTATTCTAAATTTTCTTATATCATTATAAACTTATTGATTATGGGTGGAAATAGTGAATTTTGACTATGGTCGCCAAACATGTATGTATGTATCTATGTATATGAGTCTGAAAATTCAAAGGATTGCCAGAAAACACCTACACCTACCGCTACCATTTGAGAACAACGATGTAATATGATGTCATAACTGAGAAGAATTCCACCATAATCATAGCCTTGTCACCTAAGCATAGCCTATCATACCTTTATTACTCCTCGCCATTTCTAGTCTCACCCATAGGGTTAATCCTCACCACAAGCCCAACTAAAACACATAAACATGACCATCTCAAAATAGTGATGCAAAGAGCGAACCTACACAAACAATTTTCACAAAACTAGTCATAAGGGTTTACACTAATAATTCCCATTTCAAAATAAAGTTTAGGCCTACATAAATGACATCAAAATATAGTGAGCATCAATATAACGAGGAATCGACAAGTATAAATAAGAATAAACATGGGTTCCTAGGGTAGATCACATGCACAAACTACCCAAAATATTGTTTTCCAAGTAGTAAGAGATAGGGCCAATGCCAAATAGATAGTGTCTAAAATAAATATAACAATGAACACAACACATGGCCAAGAGGTCATGAGAATGATATCCCAACCATATCCATACTCTGCAGGATTAGTATTTAATTGTGGCACCAGTGTGAAGTCGCGTTTTGAACCAACTTGATATCACTTGATCTCTATTATCACAAATAATACGAGTTGATCAATCTCCCCTTATAATACGAGTTGATCAAATCTTCCATTTAAGAAGAATGCATATTTGTTGTTTGCCTTTTTTCATCCTTGTATCCCACACAATTATCATTACTAGAATTGAAAGGGGCATTCTTCTTAACTTATCGCTCATTCGATGGACTACAAAATAACCAAATAGGTATTTTCAGATCCGTCTCACGAGCGAGGGAAAGTTCGTGTAGATCTGAGAGAACTAGAGGTGAGAAGATCGTAAGAAAATTCCATAGGATGCATGGAATTTTTCTTGCTGAAGGGGGTCCTTCTCTTATGATGTTGAGAGAATAGATTGAACATCGAGGTGCCCTTGAGGTACAAACATTTAGTTAAACGATGGGTACCCAAGGACCCTTCCCTCAAGTAAACATTGATTTTGTCTGGACGAGAGGATATATCACATTGATCCATCATTGTTACATGGCTTGGAGCTATTTTCCGTTGGATGGCATAAAGGTTTCTTTGACTGGAGAATAAATGAATTGATGGATTATGTTGGGCCTTGTTACAATTAAAGAGATTGGATGAAGCTAGTACAATATACACTGCAGGGTATGCGAAGATATGGATTGGATGAAAATTATATACAACTAAGAGACAACGATAGAAACAAAGTTGAGGGTCTATACATTGATGGAAGGCCAAAGGAATTGGGTACATTGTGGGGGTTTATAAATAGTACATGACTCAAGACAACAACAACAAACCCAATTGCATATTTGAGGGGCGTGGAGGAAACCCGTATTTTAGCATGTGCAATAAAATCAATAACTCTAGGGGAGGAGTTGTTTATTGATTACAAATTGAATCGAATACACAATCTTAGACATTGCTATTATGGGGGCAGGAATACGAAATCTATTATGTCTACTTATAATGATGTGATGTGGTGTAGTTTGTAAATTTGTATCCCCATTGTTTGTAAATTTATCTTTGTTCATGATGTTTATTTGTTATGGATTTATAACACCTAAATATTATGCACATCATACTTTTAGTGTTTGCATGAGTCATTTCATTTGTTATAGATTTATAACGCCCAATTCTTGGTAGGCTGATCGTGGAAAAACACCAGTTGACCCCTCAAAACAGGTAAATACAGGCAATGCACTTCACTATAATGCACATCATAATCTGTGAGTTTGCATGAATCATTTCATTTTTTATAGATTTCTAACACCTAATTATTGGCAAGATGATCATGGAAAATCTCCAACCCCCCAGAATAGGCATATGATTAACATTTCTGATTTACATTTAATGTGAAATTTATTATTTGTTTATATAATTGAAAATAACTTTTATTTCAAAATGTAGTCCACGGTCCGTTATTGTGATGATCGGTCGACGCATGACTCTCAGTTGGATGACCCCAACATAATGGTAACAATCAACAAAATCATTAGAAAAATGAACAGAGAAATCCTTCGATTGATTGTAAGTAAAGATCAAAAATCAAGAAACTAAAGAAAGGATAGAGCAATTGAAGGAAGACCTTCAAAAATATAAGGTAATAAACATATCTTAAAGTGATTTTTTGGTCAAGTTCAATTAAGGAATGTTTCATGTTTATAAATTTTACATTTTCTAATCAAAAACTTTTTCTTTCTTTATATAGGATTTTTGGCTAAATTCACTTGGCCTCTACAAGAAGTTATCGGGTAGTAGTCATGTTGCAAAGAGCACACCATAACGTCCAGCCAACATGAACCAAAATATACCAGCTAGGCTATTCAACACTCCACCAAGGATTGATCCCAACATATTTCAAACTAGGTCCACACCTATACCGGGGACTTTTGAGCATGACATACCCCCTTCAAAATGGGAGGTGGCGTGAGCCACACAAGTGTGAGCCGGTGGGAGTAGTGGGAGTGGGATGAACCGGCTCACTGATCAAGCCACGCCAAGCCAGCATTTGAGAACAATTTCCACATGCACTTTTGGTGAAGTGAGAAAAGGAGTTCCAACAAAAGACATTAAAAATTCCAGTGTCTCTTTAACTGTTTTAACCATTTGTGCTATCCAAGCATATATCATTTATATATTAATATTTCTAATCAATGATCAAGCCATTTTTGCAATGTAGGAAACAACCTTTAATTTTATAAACACTCTGGTAATCGCTGGAAATCTTTTGGTCCCAATGCCACGACCCAGGTGGAATCCCTATATCTCACCCCGAAATTTTGACTACTGAACAGGTATTGTGGGATACTCTTCAGGTTCTCTGGCTCTTGTGGTTAAAGCAGGCTGGATGGCAGAGACTTAGGTGTGAAACTGAAAGTGACTGTCTCCACCCAGAGCTCCTGAGGGAAAGACAGCTGCTATATGTGCAGGGATTATGTGAAGTAGTGAAATTCACCTTGGTTCAGGGTATTTGACATTTAATTTTACATTTTTAGCATCTCTTTATTTTTAAATACAATTGTGGCATATAACATACTTGAAATTTTCATAGGCTCCCTGACACTTAGAAAGCCACCAAGGCAAGGGCTGAGAAACATGGCCAACATGTACTCAGGCCATGGCGGCTATTTGAAGTTACATGCATGAATTGTAAGTAATCAAACATATTAACAATATTATTAGTTATATCAGCCTTCCGTGCTCTCGTAATTCAAGTGGGGAAACCAATAAATAAAAATCAATAATTTTATGCAAATGTGGGGAGGATTTTGGTACCAAAGCCACCATGGAAGACCTCCGTCTTGGTTACAAGCATGGATACCAATTTTTATTGATCACCTAAAATCTTGGGATAGTCAGCCAAGATGAAGTGTGCATGAGATGGTATGTTATAAAAATCTAACCACAATAATACGGTTTCATTACCTTTAAAAATACATTCTCGTTTGATATCATTCAATAATTTTATATGTTTCTCTGCTATTTATAGTAGGGAAGTAGCACACACTGGGATCCCATCAATAGTGCTACATAATAGTTTGTTGATAATATAGAGAAACCACAAGATGGTGCTCCCATGCAGCCCCATGAAAGTGAAGTGCAACCTCCTGACAGTGAGGTTCAACCTCCTAAAAGTGAGGTGCAACCTCATCCTAACATAACTGGCTCTGCAGCCCTACGATGTTGTTTCTTGCATATGAGGCCGATGATGGTAGTATGGTTGTATATTAATCATATAGAACTTAATAATTTCGTACTTCTATGAATTTTGTGATTCTATTTTTCTTTTTACTAATTCAAATATGATTGTCTACTTATAAATTATGTACTTCAGTTGGTAAAGATGCATGACATACATCGAGATCCTTTAACAGAAGAGGAGCATAGGGCAGCACTGCATTACATTCCTTACCAGAAGTTTTTCTTATTAATGAATTAAATCAATTGTATTCAATAACTTGCCCTATAAATTTAATAAATTTTTTCGCTGTAGGCAATGACCCGCATATGGTACCTCGTCATGAGTACGTGACAAGGAATGCAATGCATGCAAGAATGCAAGGACAATCAACACTAGAAGAGAACACAGTAAAAGAAGATGACACATATATTGATTAAATGATTAGGAAATTAGCAGCAAGTCGTGCAAAGAAAAAATAAAAACCTAGTATTGATGATGTACAATATTATAATACCAATCATTTATAATGAAAAAAAAAAAAAATTCACATATGCCTATCAATATTAAAGTCTTGCATACCTTTTTTTTTCCTTTCCTCTTCACAAATGAGTTCTAATAAATTTAATACTCTTCCTCAAGTGACATTTTGAATACTTTAATGCATATATTATTCAGATAAGTTTTTCTTTGCCTTTGACCATTTGACCCTTTGATTAGACTAGAAGGTATAAATTATGTTGAGATTATGATTTGATATTAAATTTCTATCAATGGTTATCTTCTTGATGTGATCTAAATTTTTTGTTATATTTCTATTATCCGCTTTTACCCTTGTGTTTAGATCCAATCAGAAAAGTGCTATCAGGAGTAGAAAAAATATTAAATTGCCTACTCTGTGTTTTACCCTAAATATAATGTTAGATTGGGTATTGGGAATCGAGAGTGATGAGTGTGGGGGAGGGGCCATAAGAGCTTCCCCCTTCACATGGCTGGTCTCCTCGCTTAGTAGAGAATAAATTATGAATTGGCTAATCTTGGACCAAATCTCTCTCGATCCATCTGAGCAACAACAAAGCCAATGTTGAATTTGTTGTTGCTCCTTCAGATCAGGGGAGGTTTGTTGCAAGATTAGATGACTCCAATAAATTATAATTTGAAACCAAGAGGAGTCCATTCATGAGTTATTTCTAGTTCTATAACTATCAAGTTTGTAGTTTGTTCTCAGTGAGTAAGTCCATGTTTGAATCTAGGATGATGAGGGGCTACTCCAAAAAAGGATGATAAGGTGCTTGTAAGCATTGTCAAGGTATGTTCTAACATTCTCAATCTAGTGCATCTTAACGTATAGTAAATAATTGCAGTTGAATAATTTATTTTAAATACATATTTTATTTAATATCCTAGATCGGTCTAATGTAGCAATCTATTATCTTGAGTAGGAATATCTTGGAGGTTAAATATGTCCATTGAATAACCTTGGATTTTGTTGTCTTGTCCAGTTTTTTCCTGATGGAAAAACTATCGAGCATGAAGAAACTCATGGCACTGTAACTCGGAGGTGAAACTAGCACAAATAAGGGGTCTAGTCTAGAAGTTTTAATTATATATATGATGCATAATTGTTTTCAAGGGTGCATTTTTCTTTTATAATATCCAAAGTAATGTTTCATAAATCACATAGTTATATAACTTCTTAATTAGCTATTGAAGTTTAGACAATATTTAGTGATTAGTCGGTTTTCAATTGTATATGTTGGCCATAAGGTTGAAATCTTTCGTGCTTTATTCCCATTATAAGTATGGTCTATTATAGAATTTTCTCCTCGCTTCTCCTTTCTCTTTAAAACTCTATTTTTTTAATACGGCCCCATCCAATGTGATCAAAGGCTAATGTTGTAGCACGCCAATTCATTTTCTAATCGGGTTGAGCTCATAAGTGGCATTTGGCTTTGTAAATGATTTTGTGATTTAATTTGTGTTGATAAAAATCAATCATTGTTACAATGGTTTATTCTCAAGATTGTTTTGATCTACTTCTGTAAATATTATATATATAATTTCCAAAGTTGGTAGCCATCGTGAATTTTGTGTTTGTAGCGCTATATGGTTATGGCCTCCTATTTTTTATTTATCTTTAAATCCTCTTATGTTTTCCATTGGCGGTACCGTCCAAGAGTTTTAATATCGGCTCACAGAAAAGTGGATTTGGGATCAAAGTACATCAAGTTGCGTAAAGAGCATCTATTTCTATTTTATACTAAACATTGTTTTGATTCTCCTGGGCTAAATATGTAATTCCGAAAAAATATGAACTGACCTCCGCCTCCATCGAAGTTTTTGTACAATTTCTATGATGTGATATTGTTCCCCATACCCATAAGGATTGATATGTATTTGTTTAAAAACTTATAAGTTGATTAATTTGATATTGAAGGTTAGACACATTTAGCTATTGAAGTTGTTTAGTGACAATTGAATCAATTTGGTCATTGTCAGGCGTGTGTTTTGAAGAACTTTAAGCCCCAGGAGTCCATGGCTAAGACCCATACAACACAAGTGAATTTCTCAAGAAGATCTTATTTCTCGCGCGAAATCAGTGCATGGTTGGTGACCTATACAAGACAAGGGGAATTCCTCCAAACCAAACCAACCCATTTTTTGCCTGAGAAATTAAAAGAGGATATTTATAAATAATGTTGCTTGGTATAATAGATTGTTCTTAGCAAAAATCAATGGTAAGGCATCGACAAGAAGGGTAAGGCATTGAATAGAGTTTGTAGAGTTTAGAGTGATAAAATCTAGTTTTATTTTATTAGATTTGTAAGGGTATTGACAAGAAGGTTTTTGGCTCTGAAAGCTACATTGTGAAAAAAAGAAGTAGTCCCAATAGATTTCTATGATTTGAGAGCTGAATTTTTATAGGATTTGCATCGGAAGGTTGAGAAATTTGTGACCGGTCAACAAAAACTTCATTGATGATTACTTGTTCCTAGACATGAAGCCTATATTGATTACATTCCATTTGAGTCTAGTGACATTGCCATAGTTTGGAAGCCTATGTTTGAACTTCTCTGTAAATATAAGTTTGTGGTGTTGCATGACTTTTTGTTCTTTGGAATTACATATGGATTGAATGGGAATACCCTATACATGTGCGGGATGTACACATTTTAACAAGGTTGTCTATGGAGGAGGAATATGTCTCCCATGCATTTCAAGTTATGAGGAAGCATAGTCGCAATAAGGATGAACCTAGCCTATATCACAAGTATGGTACATATAGGGAGGTTGTGGTGCCATCATCTCATTGATTATTAACCCCAAGGGCCATTTTTCATGCTAGTTGATTGCAATCCATCTCATGTGTAAATACACCAAGGAATAAATCAACCCTGGATGCCCAATTGTCACTAAATTATGTGCGGTGGAACTAAATTGAAATGGTTTAATTTATTAATAGATGAATTCTTTCAGGAATGTGCTAATCCCCACACATAATACACCTAATTCATCTTTGGCTATACATTGGTTTCTTTGGATGTGGAAATGGAATCCCCTTTAGGGAAGATAAATTCATCCCATGCCCAATAAACAAATTCCTCATTGCAATTTGATGCTTGGAAGAGTTGGAGGGACACTAAGAATTTTGCATTCAATGAGGCCAATTTCAACAAATGGTATGACTAGATTATTAGAGTTACTAAACCCATTTTGTGAATCCCATAGGTGCTACAAGTGAATAAATTTTGGTTTGGTATGAACATGGACAATACATTTATGTGGCCATGAGGGAATAATGTTGATAAATTCCATGCCATTTATTTTCCCTATTACTTGATAGAATCATCTTTTGATAAATTGCATGCCATTTCTTTGCCCCATTTCCAATTTCAACAACCAATCCATCTCTGCCTTTGTTGATGCTTGAGTCGACCGATGATTTTCTCCGGGATCTTGTAGAATTTGGCAACCAGAATGGGTTGGTCAGTGTTGAAGAAACCTTCTGTGCCTTTTATGAACTTGAGAAAAATAATGCCTCGCCTCTTTTCAATAAAAATTTTTTTTTTTAAATATTCAGGTTCGTCGGTCTTCCGAATACTACAGGTCGGACTTCTGATGGGAAACACTCCTAGCAAAGCGTCAGAACTACAACACGCTCGTCGGTCACATTAGTGGGATAGTGTCGGAATATTCATCAGTAGACCGATGGACGTCGTTAGTAGTTTTTCGGTTGTCCTTTGAAATTCAATTTTTAAAGGCCATCAGTCATCAGACGTTAGGGGAGTCAGAATACCGATGATAGTCCAACGTTGGAAAAACCACGGGAGATTTTCCGATGCTTGTTGAGCCCTCATAAGAGGCAGTTGAGCAACATCAAACATCGGGGGTACAAAAATAGGGCGTCAGAAATTCTGTCCATTTATAGTAGTGACTGAGGCGACTCCACTGTCTCATCTCCACTGTTTCAGTGTGGCTACTTCTGGCTACACCTAGTAGCCCCTTAAAGAAAAAAATGATCATATGTGGTCTTTGATGGTGAACAAATACCAGGCACACTCTGAATGCATATCTTTCACCTGGAAACTCCATGGTTAAAGGATCGATTAGCAACTCCACTGGTTCGAGATGGAAAGAATCATGGCTCAGAGGTTTGATCCCTTCAATTTTTCTGTTGTTCTTTCTTTTCCCAATGTTTTTCCTTCTCCAAATGAATGGAATGATTATTTGTCTATATTTAGAGAGAATAAAGAGGAGAACCATGCTCAGCATCTCAGAGAGTTTCATGAACTTATGCATCAGTGGGAAATACATCATGAGGATGTATTGATGAATATGTTCATGTTCTCATTAGCAGGGGATGCTTGTTAGTGGCATCATTCTTTACCCCCTGCTAGCATTTCTTCACTGGGAACCTTTCATGTATCTTTCAATTCTCATTGTCATAATTTTTATCCCTCTGAGTTAATTTGTCATAGCTTTTGTGTGGGATACAACGACTGTATTCAAGACAAAGTTGTTTCTTACACAGGCTGTGAGGATGAGCATGATGACTTGGATCAGAAATAAGTTCTTTCTCTTCCTTGCTCATATGCATTAGAGGAAAGCAACGAGGAGGAAGGAAATGCTTTGAGTGATATGATGGAGCTAGTGCAGTCTCTTTTTGTAGAGTTAGAGGAATTGAAGGCAGAACATGAGTGTTTCCTTTTTTAAGAAGATGCAGAGTATTTTCTAGCCCTTGAGACAGATATCCCTTGAATCTCTTCTAAGGATGATGATGAATATCTCATGATTATATAGGCCTTGCATTCTTCTCCTGAGGTTTATGTTGTCCCTAGATTTGACGATTATTCAGATGAAGAGAAATAGAGCCCTACATCATAGTTTGTTGACTAGAGGAGCAACCAGCCTGTATATGACAACTATGAATCAGATTCTAAGTTGGATATGTAGGATATCCAAGAACACACTACAGAGACTTATCCTCTTTTCCTTAAAGAATATTATCATGAGGAAATCATCCAACCTTGGCTTGCCTAAAACACTGAGCATCATGATGAAGAGTAGAGTTTTTCCATGAGTCATTTTTATGATGATTATGAATCAAACCCTTGGGAGAGCCAAGAAGAAGAACTAAAGGAGTAGTAGAAGGGGCAGTTTATCTCTTGTCTAGATCCTATCAGTGAGTAGCCATCATTTGAGGACAATCAAACTGTATCATTTTCTCATACACCTAAGCCTACCAATGATATTCAACCCTATATGAGCAGTTGTGGAGCAGAGCAGGCTTCCTGTTACAATTTTCTGAGAATCTACCACTCATTCTATGATCCTGTTAAAAAGTACATGGAGTGGCATTTCCTTCATGCCTTGGAGCCTCCCTATTTCATCTTGACTTCATATTTTGAAGAGGATTTGAAGGGTGTAACCCTTCTGCTGTCATGGTTTCATCACCTGCTAGTGATTACCGACAGAGAAAAGCAACTTCCATTCAGGAAGTTACTTGATTGACTATGGTGGAAATTCAATTTCACCTAGCACCATGTAAAAAATAGATTATTTTAGGTTTGTACATAAATAATATCCTTGGAGGCCTTGTATGCTTTTTTTCTTTTTATTGTTCAGCATATATTCCTGAGTAGGGTGTTTTGAGATTCACTCGACAACCCAACAGAAGGTGACTGGAGCTATAAAAGGAGATCTTAAAGCCTCGCAGGGAGGAATCTATCCCCCATAGAGCCTAATTTTATCACATATTATGGTATGAGGTGTTTTTCCCACTGGATTTGGCCCTTGGATGGAAAAATGCGAAGAATGGGGTTAAAAAACACACTAAGTGGCACTTATCCTAAGTCCGTCGGAGTTGCTGTGACGTTTTGGTGCAACATGATAAGACGTGCACAAATCTAGGCAGTCAGGAGATAAACAACCTAGATCGATGATCGTTGGCGATATCGGGGCTTCAACATGCATGGTTGATAAAGAATGTAGAGAGGGCCACAAAAAATAGCTGTGGTTTTTGGAGGTGCTACGTGTCAGTCGAAGACACACATCGAGCCCAAAAGTGAGGAAGTTTCAAACCAATTTTCATGGCCCTAGATCCTATCCAAGGCCGACAAGTAGCCGCCAAAAAGTCATCTCGCCAAAACATGTCCCCCACTCCTCTCTCCTCCATCCGTCACATCTCCCCTCTCATCTCCCACCACCTGTACCACTTCACTCCACGCCTCTCCCTTCGGTGTCACCCCACAGTGTTTTCCCAGCCTCCATGTCTCCTCCATTTAGCCATCGCACACACAATAGCCCACCAATCACGTGAGTCATCCCACCAGATCCATATCCACAACTTCCTGGTCATCCCTGCAAGCATCCAACTCAGCTCCATATGGCAGAATGCAGAGGCCGCCAAATTCCACAGGTGCAGTTATGACTCAATCCATCCAGATCCTAATGAAGCAGTTATTAGGGTTGGTTGGTGGTGGATGAACATCATTTCCACCATAAATGGAAATCTCAGGAAGGACTGTCAGTTAGTTAGCCCAACTACACCACCCTCCTGACACACGATTGCATCTAACATAGCTCGCTCCCTATAGGAGACTGCATGCCCAGTCTTCCAGGAAGCATGCAGATGCAAAGCCTTCAATGCAAATCCTCAAGGCATGATTTTGTAGTTTTTCTTCGAGTATATATTGGAGTTCTATCATTTTTTAAAAGGTCTTTGGTTGAGTAGAGCTCCCATTTTTTAATATGTTTTATCACCAGAACTGTGTCTGGTATGTAATCGATTTGATACTTTCAGTTAATAAAAGTCAGTTTCTTTCCATCTCTGTAAACACTATGTTAAGACTCTTAGAATTGGAGGATCTATTCGAGGGTTATTATGATGCTATAATGTAGGTTTGATTACAATAGCATAGTGACCAATTTTAATAATCTCTCCTTGTTATCTTTTTCCCTCTCACACTGAATAACTTGAAATTGGAGGATCTAGTTGAGTTGTTGTGGCCGCATAGTGATGTAGGTTTGATCATTGTGTTGTTAGAACTTTGTCATTTTGGCACATTTTAGTGTCTAAAACCTGGGCTCAAAAGCATCATCGAGCCTAAGTTTATATTCTTCAAGTTGTTGGAAGGTCGGATGCCCATAGCAGTCTTGTTCTCATTTTCTCATCAAGTCTTCCCTATGTGCGCCTTTAAACTCAACCCACTAATTGAATTTAAAGTGGCCCTCACTTTCCTGTTCATTTCTTGTCCAGTTCTATGCTGTAACATCATTCTAGTGTTGATTTTTGTCCATTTACCCCCACCCATTTAAACCAACTTCCACCTAAACACTGATGCGTATTGGTCCTTCCTCTGTCGCAATCCAGAGGTGACTTCCAGTGCTAAAAGGGTCTAAGGATCACTAAAGTAGGAAGTGCGGAAAGGAATGGACCTCCCTATCGATACGGGTCTACTGGACATTACGTAAACATGATGACTTGGTGTCATGAATTAGAAAGTACCCATAATGGAAGAATACATTATGACACCGATATTCTCAGTTGTTGGCTGAGAATTGTCGATCACCTAGATCGATGGTCCAACAGATGCATTGGGACTAGTGTATGAAAAGGATAACTGGTCGATCATCATGATCTTCCCTTCATGAGGAAAACAAAGAGTACGTAAGACAAACAATATGATGGAAATCATAGCATAGGTTCAATTGCATCCTAGTAACAATTTATAATCAAGAGGGGAATCAACTACCTCGACTTCTACCTCTACCATATTCCCACCTAACTGGACTGGAAAGGCAGGAATAATACTGTGAGGGCGGAAGGAATGCCTGTCAAAAGCATTCAATATGTTTGATGACTTAGAAAGGGTTGGGGAACCGATATCCTTCCAACAGATCAGGGACATAACACACGTAGGAGTACCTTCATCAACAATTGCACATTTGATGGTATACTTTGAGTACTCCACGTGGATTTGGAATACCACATGGTAAGGCAAGCGAGGTTTCAAATCCATGATGTCAAACTTGGTAACTTTTGAGCAACTAGGTTCTAGAGCTCCTAAAGAAGATAATAAGGCATTCCTCTATGAAGGACACGTCTGGAGTACCTCAAAATCCAACGCCGCACAAGGGGTTTGACCTAGGTCCTCAATAATATAGTAGTTATGGGCATCTCTAGCATTTGGATTGTGGGTAGAGTGCTTGAGTACTCCTTTCGGAATACGAGGCAGTGGCTCTGGTTTTTCAATCTATAAATTCGTATCTGGAGGACGAGGAGGAGGTGATTCTAGACCCGGAATAGCTTGTGAAGACCTATAATCTCGATATCGAGTGTCTACATTGATTTTCGCATCGACCATATTGATACACAAATGGTCACTATCTTGCAACGATAGGTTTTGACTCCCACCAACCGCATTTCCGACATTTGAGGAGGTCGAGGCCATGTGTTGGTTATGTGGAAAAGGATTTGTCAACACAATGGGCGATAGAGATAATAGCCTCACAGCTTCCGCAAGTTTGGGGCATAAATGGGTAAGGTTATTGTCTATGCAAAGCTTATAGGGAAACTTCACCTTACGTCTTTCTCATTTTCCCTCTCCAACATTATTATTCGTCTTCTCATTATTATCATTGTCCTTGGGTTCATTACCATTTTTTACACTATTATGATTATTACATCCTTTCTTCTTATTCCCTGCAGGTTGTTGGTTACCATTTGGGTTGGCCGACGATTCCACGAAAATCACATCCACTGAATGAGTGGGATTGGAAGACGTAGATGAAGTTGGCCCTCCTACAGACTAGTTTAGAGACAACTCTTTCAAATGTCTTGTCACCGAGTCCGTAGATCTTACATTGGCGGAACCTACATTTCCATCAGCATGAGGTCCGATATTTTTTCTAGGGTCATAAGTTGACCATGGTGCATCTAGAATAAGGTGGTATAACTTCCCAGAATGAGCATATATCAGATCTAATTGCTGGGCTCTAAATATCGCTTCTTCCTCAGTGGTAACCCTAGAAGTAGCAACATCCTTCGATATAGGAGCATGCAAAGACTTAAGAAACCATTCTAAAATAAATGTTGGGGGTATGGGGATCTTAATCAACCTCTTCCATCTACGCCACTCCTATATATGATCTGAGATATGATTGGAGGTGTCCTAGATTAAAGTCAATAGAAGTTATAGGCCAACATCGTAATGAATTGACAATTGGAAGTGGTTGAGGAAGACCAATACCAGCTGACTAAAGGTCCCATACACCCCCCTAGGTAGCTTGATAGACCATTTCACAGCAACTCCAATGAGGGTGCATTGAAACAATATTAATCGAATAGAATCGTCACTAAGGGAATTCGAGGAGCACGAAAGGTGAAAGGTAGTAACGTGATCACCAGTATCCTCACCATTCTTACCTTTGAATTTCGGGATGTCTGAAGGAAGCTTGCTGGGTATTAGGGGCCATGTAGGATCATGACTCACAGGGTCGTTCATTAACTTAGACAAGTCTGGAAGATTAAGCGTGGCTATAAAAGGGATATGGGGTTGTTACATTTGGCCCTAAGCTCCCGAGAAAGATTATCCTTGAGGAAATGCAGCCCATCCAGGGTTCTGGTAAGCACCATGGCCCTTTCCAGGATTATAAGTCCCTCCTCTGGGCTGATTCATAAAAGTTGTGTTGGACATCATTCCAGCAGAAATGTTTTGTTGGGGGTTATAAAAATTTCCCCCAGCCAGATTGGATCTGGTTTGGGAGTTTCCCAAAGCGTGAAACTGACCTGCTCCATGTGCAAATCTAGAGGATAGAGGTGGATTCATCATGCCAAATGTATTGGTCGGAACAGGCACCGAGGAGGTAGGGGTATAGGAAAAAACTTAAGCAGAAGCTTGTCCACCAGGTTGGTTGTTCCACCCAGAAGAAATAGGATTATACCAAGGGTTAAAATCAGGAATACCTCCTATATTAGGAGTCATTTGAGGGATTTGAGACCCACCAAATGAAAATTGAGTATAAGGAGGTGTAGTGCCCCCAATCCCAATTCTATCATTAGGGCCAATATCTAGGATGGCGTTCAAAAACTACGGAGTAAAGTTCGACATACCATAGGAAAAAGGACTAGAGGCCATAGGGATGGAATGAAAATTATAGCTCGGTGAGTGAACAAGAGACCCAAAAGGGTTCGAGGAAAGAGATTGAGCGTTCACTATAGGCTCAACCATAGTAATGATAGGTGCCTCCGACACTACAACCATTTTGGTTGTAGGAGTCGAAGGGGTGCCATTAACTATGGTGGGTATGGGAGTCGAAGGGCTCCCAGTGTTCTGAAGATTAGATTCAATACTCATCCTTATAGAATCACAAGTCTGAACAATGTAGGTGCATGTACCACGTATAATAACACTATGCCTTTTAGAAGGCAAATACTCAAAATTCAGTGGTAACTGTAACAAGCGACGGGACCGAAGGGGACGTTGATCTGAATCCATGATGATGTAATACTCTAAAGACAAAAAATATATCCTAAGGCCAACTATTAATCAAAAATCACACCAAAATTCAAACGGACAATATGCATACAAATGGGGTAAAGTGGTTGAGTGGCCTCCCTCCCTAAAGAAGGTATGTCTCACCCAAGAGAGGCCTGAGACTCCCTGTTAAATATTGGAGGTAACAGAATCAATTATAAGGGCCCTTGTGGGCTTAAAAAAAGTCAGTCAGATCCCCCCAGAGAGGTAATCCTCCATAAAGGATGTGTGTTGTCCGACCATCATTTGACCTAGGGTACTTGCAGAATAACCCCTGCAAGTAACCTATGTGGCACCTAAGTCAAACAACTAAGAAACCAATGTATAGCCGATGCATAGGTGAGAAGTCGTAAGTCAGGTCCACCATATGTGAAGGGTAGAAAAGATCGAAACCTTGAAAGTACCGCCTCTCATGGAGGTAAAGGCACTAGCAAGACCCCCAGATACGAATAGATCCCCAGAAATATCTCTGATGATAAGAAGGTATCGGGTGATATCCGTTCAACCAACCTCATGCAACCTCATGATTAACTCTGGTGTGAGAAGAGCCTCCTCATATTACCAATTACACAATGGATTTATCCACTTCTTTTCTCAGACACATATGTTGATTTAATTTCCCTGGAGAAGTTTACTCACAAAATCCTATTCCAAGGCACTAAATCCTAAGATAGTTTGTGCACCCTAGAAAATAAAATTGTGACTATTCAATTTTAAATTACAGCATTAATTTTAGTGGTCATGATTACTCAAAAAGGCATGGTAGTGAAACTCATGATGTTATGACTCTGCAAGAAAAGTAAATATGAATATAATGCAAAGTCCTAACTTTAACTTTCAATGAATGATATGCTTCTGAAAACAAATGCAATTTTCAATTTCAACTTTGCAATTCTAAAGTAAAAATGTAATCTTTCACTAAATGCACTAACCTGATGACAAGGAATTAAAAGACAAAAATGCCAAGCAATGCAAAATGCCTATTTTTTTGTATTTTCAATATAATAGAAATGAAAATAAATGGACTAATAAGAAGCTTGATATATAAATTCTACTATGTATAGAAAGAGATAACTCAAGAAAAATACCAAGGAGCAGGATAACCATCCCAATGTACAAGGACAATCAAAATGAAAAGGTGATGAGAAAGACTCCGCCCAAAATTCAACTCCAGATAGGTTTCCTGTCATCCCAGAGACACTTAACAGGCACTACAGAGACCTAAGAAGACTCAGCAAACATCAAATCCCACCCAACAACCACCAAACCCATCAAACAAGAAAGGAAAGATGATGTACACAACTATTTAGGAAAATAGAGCGTATGTACGCATCTTGCAGAGGGACAACCTGCATATGTACGCGACTGTTGGGCCAAAAAGTGCATATATGTTTGAAAACACAAGGCTAGGCAAGGGAGAAGGCTGAAAACTCAGACCCAGAGTGAACAGAAACTGTCAAGTAGTGATACAACAAGAAAAAAAAGGAATGAGAGCAATGTAAGGAGAAAAAGAACTCCAAACCCTTAAAAAGAAGATCAATACCCAGTATGTTTGCCAATTATGTTACGAGGGAAAAACTCTCTATGGCTAGGGTAAACCACAAGAGATGGAAATGAGTGCAGGAATCAACTCTATCCCAAAAACATGCTATATAGACCAATATGCAAGTGAGATAAGAAAGAGGCCTACCTCGTCTAGATGTTTGATGAAGTCCATCATTGAGCACTTTGACCCAAAGCTATATAATTGCAACAAGTTCTCAACAACCAAGAAAAGAAAGCATATGGTGATAATATAAAAGGTTAGAACATTAGATATCATAATCCATTAATATACATAACAAATACGCCCATGGATAATAAATCATATATTTGAAATATATCAATTGGACGGGAGAGGAGTATTTTTATTAATAAATGATCATCAGAAGTGAAAATATTACAGACTTCCGTGTCCGTATAGTTCGGAATTGAGAAACTAATTTCCTTCAAGCTTGGCCTCCACCACTTCAATCCTCCACCAAAGGCAATATCATAGAAGAGATACAATGAGGTTCTCAATCAATAAGGGGAGAGCTTGGGGGTTGAACACTGTGTTCATACTTAAAGGAAAAATGGATGCAGACTCAATATGAAGTAAATAATATATCTAGAGTAACTTTGTTCTCAAAGTTGAATTCTTTCTCCTTTTTTCCATAGCTCAGAATTGGCCCATTTATATCCTTCAAATGAAACTAAAGGGCTGAGTTGGAACATTTCCAGTATATGGAAGGCCAAGGATCGTAGATCTTCTGTCGTGACATGGAAACCCAACATTAATTTTCATTTTTTGGCACAAATCCCTATGTACACGGGTTGTTGTGGAGTAGCCTACACATACACATGTTGTATAGTAGGCAAGATGTGTACATGTGGAAAAATTTGTATTTTATCTCTGGATTTTACAAACATGGATGATAAGTCTGCATGGGGAAATGGAAAAATGCCTTTTGTCCAAGATTGCATAGGGTGAGGCAAATATTTCTATAATACAATGATAGTGACAATGACAGTGACAATGACAATGACAGTGGCAGTGATTGTGGGAGTGAAAGTTGGTCTATACTTATACTTTAGGGCGGCAGGATAGGGCAAAGAAAGGGGTTTGTATCCTCCTTCTAGTTGGAGCTAGAGAATTAGGAAGTTGGAGCTTCCTTCAAGTTGGAGCCTGAGAACCAGGTGGTTTTAGCCACCTTCCAATTGGAGTTGGAGAACATAGGGGGATGTAGCCTCATTCAAATTGGATTCTAAGAATAGGTGGTTGGAGCCACCTTCTAGTTTTAGTTAGAGAATTGGAAGTTGGTGCTTCCTTGAATGTAATTCTTGTGACATATAAGAAAATAATTATATGGTTTTCTCATGCATTACATTTCCAAATTAACTTCTATTGTATTGTTTACTTGATGTGATTTTCTTGATGTTATGATGATTATTATTATATTCTTATGATTATATGCTTATGATTATATGATCATGAAATATTGAATGTATTTATAGATACTACATTTATGATGAACTATTGAACATTGTTGAATAAGATAAAAGAATATATATTGTGGTTAAAAGTGGAATAAGGTGATCATAATGATTCACCCCCCCTCTCAGTATTCAAACAATTTGTATCAGAGAACATTCCTTCATGAAACAATTTAACGACTAGAAGGAACATCATGGACAACAACAATTTGTATAAGAATGGAATACTGCATTTTGATGGACAAAACTATGCATTTTGGAGAAGAAGGATGAAAACATATGTACAAACATGGGGATTTGATGTTTGGAAATCGGTATTAGATGGATACAAACATCATGCCACTCCTCCAATAGATAATAATGGAAAGAAACTCAGTCAAAACAATTCGAGGGATAAAAATTATAAATTGAATGGTCTGGTTGATTCAATATATGTCAAGGTTATGCATTGTGATTCTGCAAAGCAAATATGGGACAAAATTCATAATGTTTATGAAGGGGATTCCAAATTTAAGGTGGAAAATCTTCAATCTTATAGAGGTCAATTTGAATAGCTGAAGATGAAGGAAGATGAAAACATTGCAGCCTACGTTTTACAAGTTGATGAAACATTGAATGCAATTAAAGGATTGTGAGGAGAAGTTGACAAATCTATAATTGTTCAAAAAGTATTGAGATCTCTTTCAATGAGATTTGATCCTAAGATTTCAGTGCTAGAATAAATAGAATATTTGGGTACGATAAGCATGGATGAGCTACATGGAATATTTACAACTTATGAAATGAGAATAGTACAGTAAAATCCATCCAAAAAATAAGCGGCTTTTAAATAATCCAAAATGACAAAGAAGAAGAAAAATCCAAAGTCAAATTCAAATTGTAGTTGCAGTGATGATCAAGAGGAATATGAAGAAATGGACAAATTTGTAATGAAGTTGAAGAAAGGAACCAAAAAGTACAAAGTATGCTTCCCTTGAAATGTTTTAATTGTTGTAAAATTGTTCATTTTTCAAATAACTGTCCTTATGCTAAGAAATTAGATAGTGATGAAGAGGAATATCCCAAGAAAGAAAATAAATATCAAAAGGGAAACATGAAATATAAACGGAAAGTCTTCAAGAAAAATATCTACTAAAGAGAAGACAATTACTCATATGATGAAGATTATGAAAGTGATAATGACTCAAAGAGATTATTGTTTATGGCTACGAAAAATAAGAAAAACAATAAAGAAGGTGAATTGGATCTTAAGGAAGAATTAATCAGTGTTTTAACTGAGCTAAAGAAAGAAAGGAATAAAAACAAATCACTCAAAGAAGAAAACATATACTTAAAAACCTACCTTGAAGAAGGAAAGAGAACGGAATAAGTAATGCAGATCCAGATGATAAAGAAAGAAAATGAGTGTGAGAATCTTGAAAAGGAAATTGTGACATTGAGATTTGAAGTCAACAAGCTCAGCCAGAACTTGAAAAATTCTCAAGTTTCAGAAAACATTCTCGACATTCAAAGGCCATACAGTGACAAATCTAGACTAGAATACTATAATGTTCATTTTTAGGAAGGTTCAAGCTCCATGATGATAGCAATAGAACAAAAGAGTTATGCATAAGTTCTCAAAGGAAGTAATCATGGTCAACAAGAATAAGAAAGGAATGAATACGAAAGACCTTCTACATTCAAGCATCATAGAAGCTTCAATAATTGTGAAAGAAACAACTAAAGAGAATATTTTGATCAGCCAAGGCAAGATTTCAGAAGGACTACACCACAAAGAAGATCATTCACTCCCAAGTATGTAAATTTATTTTATGGTCATTGTTTCAATTGTAATAATTTTGGACATAAATATGTAGATTGCACGGTGATGCAGGAGCATCACTATCATCATTCAATGAGGCCTGGTGGAAGATGACTCAACATCCAGTGCAATGCACTTAACTAGTTTTGAAGCCATAGTCATTGTATGTGCTCTAGGAAATTGGATGAGAGAATATCCCATGTGATATTGAAGCCTGAGCCATTGTATGTGCTCCAGGACATTGTATTTTCCTTTAATTACTGTAGGATTGTACATATTTTGAGCGTCGACTCGTGTCTAGATTGTAATTATTCATATATTGTAATAAGCCTAGTGGTAGGATGATTTTAATTATGATATGAAAGCAATAGAATAGTATAAAGGGAAGGCTCAATAAGCCTCTTCATGTATAAATCAATGTAATCTATGCCCAAAAGTGGTTATTGTAGTTGTTGAAAGAAGAAGCTAAAAGTTGCAGAAGGTTGTTGAAATCCTTGTAAATATTTGTTGAAGGAATACAGAAGAAGAGAATTGCTTCCAATTTATGAGATTGCTTGTCTCTGAGTAGTTGGGTAAATGTTATGTTATTTATCTTTGTGTTTATATGTGTGTGAATGTAAATGGTTGTTTGAATGAATCCTTAATGTTAATTTAAGTTTCAATTGTTTCTCTTCTTAAATCTCAGTGCAAGGAGTGCAGAGGCTGAAATGTTACAGGTTCAAATAGCTCAAGAGAGATAGTGTAAGTTTATGCAGAGAAAGACCAAGGAGTGTGCCTATAATCATAGGAGTATAAAATATCAGAGGGCATACCAGTGAAAAAAGTGCAGAGACTCAACACTTTGTTAAGTGTTGAAAAATCTCAGAGGAGAGATAGCGCAAGGAGTGTGCAGGTAAATTTTCCAAGTCCCGATCCCAGAGGAGAGATATTGCAAGGAGTGCGTAGGTGACTTCTTTAAGTCCCAATATTAGAAAGGAAGAGAAAGGTGCATTCCAAGGTTCAAATTCCTTTAAGTGATCAAGCTTAGGAGGGATATCGATATTAAGTCACCAAGAGGAGAAATATCTTTGTTTTTAGGCGAGTGGACGAGAACTGTTCAGGGGAAGTCATAATCCCTCATATCCATTGGATCAAGGAAAGGAGTGTGGTTGTTAAAACCTTAATTCCTTCAGACTTTGCTACTCCTATAGTTTTAATTCATTTGTTGTAAGAGAGGAAAAATCCTAGAAGCTATGATGTCTCGAAGTGAATATACACCATAGATCACTAGGAGAGTGAGATTCGTTGGATCCCCGAGTGGTTTGATGATTCGACACTCTGGGAGAAATTTGTCGTTGTTGCGTGGAGTAGAGAATTTCCCGAAGTCCTGAATTCTGGAGTAAATACTGACCATTGGTTGTTTGGTACACATGTACATAGATTTCCAAGTATTCAAAAATTTGGTTATCTGGATGATTCTGGGTGAAATTTGTTTTGGTGTGAAAAGTCCCGAAGTCCTGAAGCCTGGAGTCAATCCTGATCACTCATTTACGGGTAAACGTGGATTTTAGATATATTCCCTTTGCCAATTCAACATTCAACAGTTCGGTATTATGGTGGTGATTAGGATCAAGGAACCCCAAAGCCAAGAGTTTTGAAGTTGATCACAGTCGTTGGTTGTAGGAGTAGTGTGAGTTGTAGATTTCCAATTCAACAGTTTTCTAGTTCAAAGGTATTGTGTGTTGGAGAGGAGAAAAGTATCGAATCCCAAAGCCCTAAATTTCCTTTTATCCATAGATCATGGTAAGGAGTGTGGACCGTTTCACCTTGAACTCTTCGCGAGTTCGCTACTTCGACATTCGGGATAATTGGAGTGTGTTGTTGGTAAATCTTCCAAACTATGAAGTTTTGGAGCACCAGAGAAACGAATCTCTAAATAGTACCTTTTAGTTAAGAGCTCAGTTCTATCCCATGGTCATATGTGATTCCACCAGGGAAAAGGGGCTTAGTATAAGCACTCAATAGTTTATGTGTGGACCCGTGCAAGGAAATTAAAGCCTGTGAACCTCAGAGAGGATCCAGAAGGGATCCGAGAGCTAATTCAGCTCCTATGAAATTCAATCCTTGACCAAGAGGTCACGTGATCCCCCTAGGAGGGTTTGAATAAAGTGGTATCAAATCCTGAACAAACAAATTTATGATACCATCAAGTGGTATCAGAGCAGGAATAAGCTCTGTCAGAAGAAATATTTAGAGTCATGTCGCCAAGGAGAGGCAGAGAGAGACCTGTAGTCAATACAAATATGGAGGAGGATATGAGACAACTTCATGCAAGGATAGATTCCATGGAAACATCACAAAGGAGAGCACCAGAAGCTAGTGATGTCAGTGAATATGAACATGAATATATAGAAGAAGAAAAATTTGTAGGAGAACAAGCAGTAGAGGAGCGATTGTTGAGAGTTGTTGTCATGATAGGAACTAGAAAAAAGATGGAAGTCTTGATGTATGAAGGTAATTTGAATGTAGAAGAATTTATTGATTAGATAAGTTCTTTATACAAGTACTTTAGCTATGGGGAGATTGATGATGAGAATATATTAAAGCATGCGGTGACCAAATTGAACGGACATACAACTTTATGGTGGGATGAGCTGCAAGGTGATAGAAGGAGAAAAGGTAAGTACAAGATTAAGAGTTGGGATAGAATGTTAGATAATATCAAGGACAAATTCATACCCAAGGATTATCAACTGAATGTGTTCATAATGTTGCATAATTTGAGAGAGAAATGTTTGTCGGCGAAGGAGTATATTGAAGAATTTTATAAGTTGAACATAAGAGAAGGACACAGGGAGAATGATGACAAGAAAGTTGTTAGGTATATTAATGGATTGAGGTATGAAATATAGGATAATATTAGTATGATTATGATAAGGGATATAGAATATGCTTATCAGGTAGCCCTGAAGGAAGAAGAAAAGTTGGCAAGGAAGCAGAGTGAGAGGAATATGGGGAAGAATCCTAATAGAGGAGAAGGAACCACCATAGAGAAGTTTCAGAAATCCATGAGAGAAGTTGGAGGATTTAATATTCAGAAAGATAGAGGAGGATACTCTAAAGGAAGAGATAATTTTCCAAGAGGTATAAGAAGAGGCAGAGGAGGAGAAGTGAAGTGCTATGCTTGTGGGAAAACATGGCACATGTCTTTGGAGGTCCTGAAAAGAAGAATGCATGAGTTAAATAAGATCACATTTATGAGATGCAACAAAGGAATGTGGAGAAGGAGATGAAAGAAGAATAATATACAGAGAGAATATCACTCATAATGAGGAAATCTCTCATAAAGCCATAAAAAAAGGAATGAGAACTAGCTTAGAGAAACAATTTATTCAGCACTGCTTGCAATACCAGAGACAAAGTATGCAAGGTGATCATCGACAATGCGAGCACTGACAACTTGGTATCCATGGAGATGGTGGAAAAGATAAAGTTGGAGATGACAACACATCCACGTTTGTACATGGTATCGTGGATGCAGAAAGGACATTAAGTCATGGTAATTTGACAGTGTAAAGTTGAGTTCAAAATTGGTGGTTATAAGGATGAGTTTTTATATGATGTCATACCCATAAATGTTTGTCATGTTCTGTTGGGGAGACCTTGGAAATATGAAAGGAATTTCATACATGATGGGAGGAATAATACTTATACCCTTGAGAAAAATGGGTGTAAACATATGTTGTTTCCATTAGAAGATAAGGGAGTCAAAGACGAGGATAGTTCGAGCATACTTCTCATGAGTGGGAAGGACCTCATGAAGGAAGAAGAAGATAACTAGTGTTGTATTCTGAGGATAGGAGAGATCATTATATATCTTGGAATGAGTTTAGTGGGTGCTCATACTTGTGAGGAAATGATGCAACAGGAATCCAAGGAAGAGTTCAAGTGGGCACAGGATTTTAAAACTAACAATTTGTTTGTGATGGAAGGTACAACAGAAGGATGGCCATTGGAGACTATCAAAGAAAAGGAGAGTGGATAGAATCAAAATTTTATTCAAAAGGAAATCAAAGAAAAGGAGTCCCATTCAATTGTGAGCCAAATAAATATTCAAGAGGAGCATTTAGGTTCCATACTCACTTAGTGGGAAAAGGAGTTGAAGATGTTGGAGGATTGGTTAGGCCATCCAAAGATAGAGGAATACTACCATAGGAATGCAATCATGAATAATAGAAAAGGAAACCTTTAGGAAGGTAAAAGTCTTGAAGAAATAAAGAAGAATGAGAAGCAACTAGTGGATAAAAACAACAACCTACAACAAAACAATTATCAGGAGAGCAAGAGAGAGTTGCAACAAAATATTCAGTGAGGGGATAGTATGGACAAGGAAATTATGGATTTGAGAGGGTTGGTATAAAGGTTGGCCAAGGATACAAGAGAATACTATGGTGGTAAGCTCAATAAATCTCTGCAACATATGATTTGGAGATCAGGAGAAAATCTTGCATCAATAGGAGAACAACAACAACAAAAGGATGAGAAGAAAATGGACAACTCTGAGTCAAAGTTTGGGACCCTACAATATCTCAATAACAACAACAAATCTATGAGCAGGAGCTCATTTTTTTTTCCAGCAGAGGAATATGATGCAAGAGAATCACCATCGTCATTCAATGAGGCGCGGTGAAGATGACTCAGCATCCAATGCAACACACTTAACTGGTTTGGATTCCAAGGAGGGAGCATCACTTTAAATTTTGAAAGACTTGTAATTAAAGATCCCATGATATATTGAAGCAAAATCCATTATATGTGCTCCAAGAGATTGTATTTTCCATTAATTTATGTAGGATTGTACATATTTTGAGCACTGACTCATATCTAGATTGTAATTATTCATTTATTGTAATAATCCTAATGGTAGGATACTTTTAATTATGATATGAAACCACTAGAATAGTCTGGAGGTAAGGATCGAGAATCCCCTTCATGTATAAATCAATGTAATCTATGCCCAAAAGTGGTTGTTGTAGTTGTTTAAAGAAGAAGCTAAACGTTGCAGAAGGTTGTTGAAATCCTTGTAGATATTTGTTGAAGGAATATAGAAGAAGATAATTTCTTTCAATTTCTAAGATTACTTGTCTCTGAGTAACTGGGTAAATGTTATGTTATTTATCTATGTGTTTATGTGTGTGTGCATATGAATGGTTGGTTGAATGAATACTTAAAGTTAATTTAAGTTTCAATTGTTTCTCTTCGCAAATCTCGGTGCAAGGAGTGCACAATGCCCACGCAAGGAGTGTGGAGGCCAAACCGTTACAGGTTCAAATAGATCAGGAGAGATAGCATAATTTTATGCAGAGAGAGTGCAAGGAGTGTGAATACACTCACATGAGTATAAAATATCAGAGGGGAGACCAGTGCAAAGAGTGCACAGAGTCAACACTTTTTTAAGGGTTGAAAAATATCAGAGGAGAGATAGCACAAGGAGTGTGCATGTGAATTTTCCAAGTTCCAATATCAGGGGAGAGATAGCGCAAGGAGTGCGAAGGTGACTTATTTAAGTCCCAAGATCAGGAGGGAAGAACAAGGTGTGTGCCAAGGTTCGAAGTGATTTAAGTGACCAAGCTTAGGAGAAATCTCATTGTTTTTAGTCAAGTGGACGAGATCTATTCAACGAAAGTCAGAATCCCTCACAACCATGGGATCAAGGCAAGGAGAACAATTGTCAAAACCCCAAGTCCATCATACTTCATTTCTTTGGTAGTTTTAAGTCATTTGTTGTAAGAGAGAAAAAAATACATGAAGCTATGAAGTCCCTGAGTGAATATACACCGTAGGTCATTGGGAGAGTGCGAGTCATTGGATCCCCGAGTGGTTCAACGATTTGACCCTTGAGGAGAAATTGGTCATTGTTGTGCGGAGTAGAGAATTTCTGAAAGTCTCGAATTCTGGAGTAAATCCTGACTGTTGATTGTTGGGTACACGTGTCTGTAGATTTCCAAGTATTCAGAAATTTGGCAATCTGAAGGATTGTGGGTGAAAGTTTTTTTGGTGTGAAAAGTCTTGAAGCCCAGAGTCTATCCTAACCACTTGTTGACAGGTAAACAAGAACTGTATATCTCCGCCCTTTTCCAATTCGACGTTCGACAGTTTGGGAATTTGGTGGTGATTAGGAGAAAGGAACCCCAAAGCCCAAAATTCTGGAGTTGATCATAGTCATTGGTTGTAGGAGGAGTGTGAGCCGTAGATATCCAATTCGGTAGTTCACTAGTTCAGAGGTATTGATTGTTGGAGTGGAGAAAATTCTCGAAGCCCAGAGGCCCAGAGTTCCTTTTATTCATAGATCGTGGCAAGGAGTGTGGATCGTTGAACCCTAAACTCTTTGGGAGTTCACCAGTTCAATATTTGGGAGAATTGGAGTGTGTTGTTGGTAAATCTTTTGAAGCCCAAAGTTTCTAAGTGTCGGAGTAAAAAATATCTAAATAGTGCATTTTAGTTAAGAGTTCGGTTCTAGCCCGTGGTCATATGCAATTCCACTAGGGAAAAGGGGCTACTATCTATGGTTGAACCAAAATAAAAAAGGGCTTAGTATAAGTGCCCAATGTGTTATGTGTGGACCTGTGCAAGGAAATTAAAGGGGTATGTGAACCTAAGAGAGGATCCAACAGGGATTTGACAGCTAATTCAACTCTTGTGAAATTCAATCCTAGACCTAGAGGTCGCATGAGCCCCTTAGGAGGGGTGGGGGTTTGCATAATATGGTTTATGAAAGAAATGATCAGGTGAGAAATGATTATGTGGCTCCACATAATATTGAATATTACAAATGCCACAACTGTGGACACATAGCTCGAAATTGTAGAAGCATGATAAAGCATCCCATGAAAGAAAATATTGATGACAGATACAAGAAGGATTGGAGAAGAATTGAAAACCAAGAAGAGAGGGTAAATGAATAGCATGTCTAAGGAATCTTACTTACAATATTTGAAGCAACACAAGATCATGATGAATTTACAAGAAAAGAGGAAAGTATCGGAATTCAGGTTGAGGATAAAGAAGAAGATGTCAAAACCTAGGATGATCATAGAATTCAGAAAGAGGATGAAGAGGAACATGTCTCCACAGATGAAGAGGAAGATTACTCTGCATCAGAGAGGGTATATTTTTTAGTCACTCGGCTTGGAGACTCCTAGGTAATATGAATATTGAAATAGGGGGATTCTATGTAGCAGTTGTTACAATTTTGAGATCTATACTTTAGACAACATGAAGTGTCTTAGAGTGGTGTTACAGATGTTTGATTTGAAGTGGTTCAATTACAGAGGTACATGATGTCCTATGACAAATTGGTTGGTTAAGGAACATGTTTTATAACACATCTCCATGTAGGTATGTGATGATCATTTGGAACATATTTAAAGAAGTATTCATAATAGTGAAGTGGAAGATGGGTCAGCATTGTATACAGTTGAGTAGAAATTTCATGAACATTATGGATCACATGGACACAGACGGGCTCTTAAGAACACTTAATAGTTTTGGACAAATATATGACAGTGGATGAGAGAATGGATTCAGATATTGGTTCGGAGACTAACTTAGAGACAAATGGATGATTATGATAAAGGAATATTTGAATGATTTAACTTTGAAGGATTTTTATATATGTCATTTGATTACAAGAGGAAGCACCAATGGACAAAAACTTCAAAAAGGAAATGGGTACATGAAAACCTACATTTGATATACATGACATCTTGTAGAGAATTCAAAGGGAGATAAATAGTCAAAGAAAATATCAGAAGAATGAATATAGGGGGAGTAACCCCATGAAGAGTTTAGACAGGGAGAGTAGTCACACAAAGAGTTACCCTTTGTCACAGGGGGAGAGAGAGTAATCAGAGGAATGGAAATGCAGAGAAGGAACAAAATCATATAAACACAGAGAAAGATCAGAGGCATGAAGACAGGGGGAGAATCCCCAAGGATAGGTTCAAAAGAGGGAACAGTTTTATAGAGAGATATCCTTTTCCATTGATGTCAAATGGGGAGAGATAGAAACATTGATGAGATATGATGATCATAGGGGGGGCATTAGCATGAGTGTTTCCATGTCTAAGTGTTGTCATCAATGCTGGTGTTTCCATCAATGCCAAAGGGGGAGATTGTTGTATAGTTGGTTTGGATATTTGGTTGTAATTAATGTCAACCCTTGGAGAGTGGTATTGGAAGTTGATTTCAACCCTTGAAGCATGTCCAAAAGAAAATTATGGTATCCCCAGAAGTGTGGTTAAGGAAACCAAAAGTAATTAAGTAATCAATACATGAAGATTAGGGAATTTGCAGGGAAGACTATCATAAATGGATAGTACACTTAATTTCATTTTTGATGATATGTGGTATCTAACGTGGTTCCTCATGATTGAGAAGTTATGTCTTTGTGAATTTAGAGGACCCTCAAGAATATTCTAGAAGCCCCTAGAAGGTCAACAAGAAGTCAATTATTCTAGAATCTCGTAGAAATTCATCAAGAAGTTTTCTAGTCAAAGTGGTTAAAACAACAAATTAATTATGGGTAAAATAGTCATAACACAATTTTTTCTAGTGAAAGTGGTTGCAACAAAAAATTAATTATGGGTAAAGTAGTTATAACAAGAAGGCTGAATAGTCAAAGTGGTTGAACAAGAAATTAATTAATTATGGGTAAAGTGGTTGCAACAAGAAGCCAATTAAGGATAAATTAGTTGCAACAAAGTATTCATGATTTGACTAATTATTGAAAATTTAGTTGCAACAAGAAATTTGATTATCCCTAGATTGAGGAGAAGGGCTAAAACAATTACAAGTTGTCCCTAAAGGAGGTTACTTGGGAAGTATAAATAAGATATTAAGAGAATTGTATTAGAACCTATTGAGCATATTGAATATCTATAAGTGAATGAGGTAACCAAGGAGATCTGAGGAAAATTTCAGAGGAAAGGTTAAGTAAAGAAGGACGAAAATCCAAGGGAGGATGAAGTCTTTTAATGATGCATTATAAGGTATTTTATTTACAGGTCATCTCACCATTTTCACAATAACTTTGTTTCCATAATGATTCAAATAGAAAAAAATTGAACAGTTTGAGAAAACATATCAAGGTATCTATGCTAGAAATTTCACCTTCGGGGTCGTTTTATTTTGGTAGACACACTATGTGGAAGATAGGGCTTTTGACTAGTCCTAAAACTAGATTTAAACATGTGTTCTGGGTAAAACAATCATAAAGTATTCATAGGAGATCAAAATTTAGTGATACAAAATGAATTGGATAGATTACAGACCATAGTATGTTGTGTGCAATTTTCAGATCCAGATATCAAATATTTCATGCGTGGAAGGCTCTACAATTTAGCTTTCTAGAATAATCTAGAATTCATCAATGTCTACAATATTTTCTATAACCCCATTTTTGGGATGTTCCATGCAGTGAAACTTGGAGGAATTGTAGAGAATACATTGAGTAATATTGTGTACAATTTTAATACCTTTTTTCATTATAGGTACGGAGGTATGCTTGTTGAAATTTAGGGTTGTTGACTAATCCAAAAACTAGTCTCATTGGACAGAGGTAAAGGTTGATGAAGATGTTATTATCTTGTTGATGAAGTTAAGAAAGTTATGTAGGTCTATGATTAAAAAACTAGGACATCTATAGGATAAAATATATGCTCATATTCTTAGTTTGAAGTTGCATCTTGGTGATCTTGTGGAGCATGCTTGAGGCGTATCTTGGTGATTTTTTTGTATATGTCTTGTGGTACATATTAGATGTATTGTACATGTTGGTTGAGGTCTACTTGTTGAGATACATTTTTTATGCATTTATTAGTTTATTAGTATATGTTGTATGGCATGATATGGTATATTGGTACATGGTATGATGTTGATGTACATGGATGATATACATGGTTGATGTGCATTTTTGGCACATGGTATGGTACAAGATTGATACTTGGTATGATATAGATTTGGTTCATGGTTTATGCACTTGTTATGGTACATGGTTGATGGTACAAGTTGTGGTATAGGTTGATGCATGGTACATGTTGGTACTTAGTTGAGACACATATCTTGTGATGGTATTTGGTGATATTGGTACATGCTTGGTAGAGGCTTCTTCTGGTGATGTTGAGCATATGGTCTGAGATATGATCTTGGCGATCTTGGCATGGGTTTCATGGATGATACAATGATCATTTGGACAGGTTGTTGTGACAATGATAGTGACAGAGACAGTGGAAGTGACAATGGTAGTGATTGTGGTAGTGACATTTGGTCTACAGTGATAGTTTAGGTTGGAAGGAAAGGGCAAGGAAAGGGGGTTGTAGTCTCCTTCCAGTTGGAGACATAGAATTAGGGAGTTGGATAGTCCTTCTGGTTGGAGCTTGAGAACTAGGTGCTTATATGGTATATGATTGGTACATGGTATGATGTTGATGTACATGGATGATATACATGGTTGATGTGCATTTTTGGCACATGGTATGGTACAAGATTGATACTTGGTATGATATAGATTTGGTTCATGGTTTATTCACTTGTTATGGTACATGGTTGATGGTACAAATTGTTGTACAGGTTGATGCATGGTACATGTTGGTACTTAGTTGAGACACATATCTTGTGATGGTATTTGGTGATATTGGTACATGCTTGGTAGAGGCTTCTTCTGGTGATGTTGAGAAGATGGTTTGAGATATGATCTTGGTGATCTTGGCATGGGTTTCATGGAGATGAGAGTGGATATGGTTTCATGGATGATACAATGATCGTTTGGACATGTTTTTGTGACAATGATAGTGACAGTGACAGTGGAAGTGACAATGGTAGTGATTGTGGTAGTGACATTTGGTCTACACTTATAGTTCAGGTTGGAAGGACAGGGCAAGGAAAGGGGATTTTAGTCTCCTTCCAGTTGGAGACGTAGAATCAAGGAGTTGGATAGTCCTTCTGGTTGGAGCTTGAGAACTAGGAGCTTATATCCACTTTCCGGTTGGAGCTGGAGAACATAGGGGGTTGTAGCCTCCTTCATGTTGGATCTTGAGAATAGGGGGTTGGAGCCTCCTTGCAGTTGTAGGTGCAAAATTAGAAGTTGGTGCTTCCTTGAATGTAATTCTTCTAACATATAAGAAAATAATTTCATGGTTTTCTCCCAGATTGGGTTTCCACGTAAACTTATGGTGTATTGTGTACTTGATGTGATCTTTTTGATGTTATGATGTTTATGATTATATGTTTATAAAATATTGAATTCTTTCATAAATACTACATTGATGATGAACTAATGAAATTTTTTTAATAAGATAAAATAATATATATTGTGGTTAAAAGTGGAATATAGTGCTCATACTGATTCACCCCCCGCTCTCAGTATTCCAACAATAATTGTATATATGATGATCATAAATAATGGAAACATACTTTGATGATAAAATATATTAATATATACTATTTGTAGCTAGCATCTTATCGATGTATGTTATATGTTTTGTATGTAAAAAACCATATAGTTGCACACACTTTCTTTCTTTCATTTACCTTTAAATATTTTTTTTCTACTTTCTATGCATGAATTGCACAATGCTACTTTCAATTATTTTCCAATAGATAGATTGGGTATGGTAAATTGAGAGTGATGCGAGTGGGGGGAGGGGGAGAGGCCAAATGAGATTCCACCTTCACGTTGTTGGCCTTGTTCAGTAGAGAATAAATTATTCTTGAAACAAAGAGAAGCTCATTCAAGTATTCTACTTTAGTATTTTGAGAGTCTTGTACATGTCGTATGTTTGTTTATTTATTTAATTATTATTCAGTCATATAACCTTTTGTTATCTGATAATTTCTACATGTCTTCAAAATTGAAATGCAACTAACAAATAGCATATGTGTGATGTGGTTATACAAGCAAATCGTGTTAGGATATGTGGTGAAGTGGATCTTACCACTATTCTTGTTGAATAAATATGGATAGAATTAGCTAATAAGTTTTGGAATAAAAAAACAGACTAAAAAGATGTTTCTTTTAGACACATTTCAAGTTTTTCTCATGGGAGCTCGATAACATTTTTCCCACATCCTATTGGGAGAGTTTTACATGCTACAACTCTGATCACAACCCTATGGGAAGAATTGTATATGATACAACTATTCCCATAGGTCTGCGGGAAGAGTTTCCATGTATACACCTCTGACCATAAAGCTATGGGGAAATTTTCCTTGCTACAAATATTTCCACAGATCTATGGGAAGATTTTCCATGTAGAAAATTTTACCACAAGACTGTGGGTAGAGTTGTAGCATGGAAACTATAGCAATGAGCATGTTGGAAGAGTTTTCATGCTAGAGTTTCCATGTGATATAAACATTTATGATAATTCTTTCAAAAATTTATGTGATGTATTTGTGTTTAATAGAAACATCCATCGGTGCTACTCAAAAGATCCTGTTACGAAAACTTGTAAGCAGTATTTTGAAAACAATATTCAAAGTATTGTGGGAAAATTTGTAAATACTGTTTGATTATTTGTAATAACTTTGTTGAAGGACAAGGTTAGGGAAATGGTGTGAAGTTAGATTTTCCATGGATATGTGGGGTGTTCACTTCAGAATAAAAGGATATTCGAATTTTATTACCTTGTATCTTTGTTTGTTTCTTCAATCTAGTTTATTATGTATTATTTACTAATAAAATCCACACGATCACATTGGGTTGCAATGGAATCTCATTATAGGCATAAGGGTTCCCAAGTAGTTGACACTTGTTGCAATTCTTTTCATATTCCATGGCACCTTAACATAGTTTCGACTACCACACTCTAACATAGAGAAACTTCAACCTAGTAGTTTTTGTTCCACCATAATTTCCTCCACTCTCTTTGTCAAGTGCCTCCCAAATGATGACTTATACTTTGTGATATACAATGCATTAATTTAAAATGCTATCTATGAAAAGATTATATAGGTTTTCCATGGTGAGCTTGTGTTTTTCATAGTAGATAAACAATCATATTCATTGTTCATGGTCATACATATTTGGTAGAAAACCCAACATGAGGAAATTTGTGATTTATGGGAAATAACCTTGAATTCCTTCCACCCAAAATAGATTTAGATGTGGGAATTCATCTAGGGTATCCATAGTTTCCGCATATCTACCCACATTAATGTGGGAATAGTTGTCACATATCTTCCCATAGGCCTATGGTAATATTTTCCACACCTCTTCCCATAGGCATGTGGGTAGAGATGCAACATCTCTACCCATAGGCATGTGGGAATATTTACCACAGATCTTCCCACTTGCCACATTTCTTCCCAAATCATTTGACCTAGCCATTGTACATTGTTCACTTCTAGGATGACATGGAAACTGTTGGTGTGCCATGACATTTGGATGTTGATGTGGCATGAAAAGTCATCCTAAGGTGTCAAATTTGGTGATGTGGAATGAAACATGTATGTTGATGTGAAATGACATGTCATCATCCTATTTTCCCCATTAGCCATCAATCGATTCTCTTGGACAACCCAAATACTTTTCGAATTGGCCAAATCCTAACCATCGGTGTGTTGGTCATCGACAACTTCTCTTTCTTGATTCGAAACACTTCACTGAATTCAGTCGACGCCCGACCACCGACCCATAGGTCATCGGTGAATTTTGTTGGAAATTGAATATACTTCGTTGGATTCGGTTGACACCAACCGTCGACCATCGATGGTCAGAGATGTCCTTTGGCTAAACCACAATCTTTGTCATTTCAGACGATCCGACCATAGACCATTAACCATCAACGATTTCTCTTAAAAAAATTCCACCCTTAGAAATTTTAGAACAAAAACACCAATGGATATAAGTCATGAATGTAATCCATTTCAAAATCCCATGAAAAGAATCCTAGACATTGATTGGATCTACCTTTCAAAATAGTCAAAATGAATATAGACCATTGATATGACTATTTTCCCAAACTGCCAACAATTAATCACAACTATCGATTTACTCAACCTTTAAAGTGGTTGATACCTTTTGAATTTTTAAATTTATCATGACAAATCCCAGTCGTCGATCTCGAGATCAAAAGAGATCTTAGACGTCGATTTTTCAAACTTGATGAAACTCTACAACAACCATTAAAACTCAAATTTCAACCATTCCAAGTCAAATTTAGTTCTTTAACTTTACCTCTCTAGTCCATTAACCCTCTTAAATAGTTTGGATTCCTTAAAAATCGTATTTTCCGAAAAATTTGGAGATTTCTTTCTAAATTCTTTGTTTTCCCCCAAATCTATCATAGGAAAAATCTGCAATGATAAATTTCACCAATTCTCTCTTATTCTTGGCCCATGCAAGCTCAATGTTTGAACGCGAATATCTAATACCATAATGTAACATTCCCCAACCCAATCGAGGGACATTAAAGTGTAGAATACTCATAAAAACAAAATTTTACATCTAACTAAATTAATTATTTTACAACTACTTGTTTTCCTATAGCTTAGAGTTATGAATTACAACTAGATTTAATTGTGAACTGTTACCATTATTTAGATGCATCTACAACATGCTAAAATGATCATGAAATGCAACTAGTAGCTCAAACATAGTAGAATATAATCAATCTTATACAAAGCATTCATACACATCATTTATACACATAAAAAAATAACAATAACAAGATAAAACACTTGTCCCAATGGTGTAGAGAAGTCGGTGAGGGAGTGCGTTGTTAAGGCACTCTGTAAGTGAAGTCATTATTTCGAAACCTATGGGGACACCTCAAATCCAACCATGTTAAGGGTTGGTGTGGTCCAGGTCGGGTGCAATCCTTGGTTTATTTTGATGGCCTAGATGCCCCTAGGTCGTGGAATATTAGCCACAGGACAATCCCACAAGTTAGGTATATTTAGATAACAAAAAAATAAATATAAAACACTTATCGTTTACTTCTATTGTGCAACAAAATACTTGGGATGGATGTTACACCCAACCATAGACTAGTCTTTCCAAATATCAATATTAAATCACCCTCGAGATGAGGCTAGTAATCCAAAAAATAGGGTGGTCTCTCTCTGTCCAATCACAACTCATAATAATCACAACACATGGATTTCGTCCTACAACTATCCCAATTTCCACCAAATATCTTCCTCTTGACCTRTCCAACACAAGGAATGTACCCCTTCGCTGATCTCAATCTCTCAGGAATCCCATTCATTTATTAGGGTCTCTCTGACATAGGTAACCAAGAATATATCATCTAGGAATTCAAGAGAACATGTTGCTAGGMAAACTGCCAATAAACCAACATCAAACACTTGTTTTTATAGTGAAACTCGCCTAGGAGTTCACTCTTTAAGTCTGAAAACTTGGCTCTTTAGTTTCTAGCTCCAAATATGCTCCATCTTGCTCTAGAATTCTCCCTCCATGGATGCACCAACTCCAAGATCTCTTTCTTGATCTCTACTCTCTCCTCATGCACAAAAACTCTGATGTGTAAAATTGTTATCCCAACCATACGAATTTCCTCCCTTTGGATTTCCTTTCTTGTCTCACACTTCCCCAAGCTGATTGTACTCAACCCCAATGTGCCCAATAAATTTGGGATGTGACCACTCACACCCATCTTCTTACATGTATTTAATGATTGTCTTTGGGAGCACTCAATAAGAAATTAGATGGTTCATATACAAATAGAAAATTTAGGAAAATGGGTGGAATCAATATACATGGGTAATTCCCCCTTGGAACCCTCCTGGTCATTCTCCTAGACCCTCTCCTATATTATGGATTAATTCAGCCCCCATCTCTTGTCCATGTTCCCTGAGGAGCTAGCATCACATTTTATTATTAAACATAGAAATTTAATTCACACATTACATCGCTTGGTAGCAACCACACATTATATCTACATAACTATTAATTAAATTGGGGATTATAATGGGGATGTTAAATGTTTCTTGGAGTTTTATAATATCTCTCGTAACTGATAAATGCAATAAATTCGATGATTTCATGAGGAAGGCTAGTGTAGGTCGATAACCTTGTATTTTCCCCTATTTTTGAAATGGAAAGTTTACAGGATATAAAATATTCCTTTGGAGTATCTGAGTGAATTGTTTATTGATTGTTGGGAAGAGGTCTAAAATCCTGAAGGGGATGAGTTAAAACCTTTCAATAAATATTGTGGGGATATTAAGCCCTGCAATAATCCTTTAATTCTATTAAAAAAAATAAACTTAATTCAACCAAGAGGAACGAAAACCATCGATTCAACAACATGAGAATATCCTGACCATTCATCGGAGCTCTAGGGTTCAGAATAAATCCTATCAGAAGGTTAATCCTTTGGGAAATCCAAAAATGAGAATTTTTGGTGACATTTTGTTGGGATAATCCCAAGAGGACATGAGTTCTGGGACATAGAAACTTTAAGCACTAAGCCAAAAATCTTGTTGGGAGATTGGAGTTTAGGAGTGTAGGATGATATTTCGATGGGAAATATATGACATTGAAAACCAGAGGATGAGGATAATCATATATTTTTCATTATGGAGGTTGGTGGGTTCTAAACCGTTGGATCTAGAATGATCCATATTGAGGAAGGAACTTAGTTGAAGAATGGTGTTGGTTAAACACTTTGTTGTTGTGATATTTGAGTCATCTATGATTATTGGATGATAATATCCAAGTTCCATCAGATCCGTTGAAGAATTCATGTTGGGAAGATTCAATCAAGAATTCTCACAATCATAGTGGACACTTTCTGGTGGTGGAAGTTTCGAGTGAACAAGAGTTGTATATCCAAGGGTAATACAACCACATGTTTCACAACCATATATATATATATTTTGTTTGTTAATGTGGTCGAACCTATTGGCATCAAGATTAACCTGTGGCTTGAGAAATCGTGACTCAGGGGCATCTAAGCCGTCAAAATCACCCGGGGATCGCACCTAGACTAAGCCACACCAACCCTTAACATGGTTGGATTTTTTGTCCCCGTAGGTTTCGAACCGTTGAATTTTCAACATGGAGTGGCTTAACAACACACTCTATCACCGACTTTCCTACACCTCGGGGACTTCACAACCATATATTTATTATAGACCCCACCAACCAATATTTTGAATGGAGTATGGGTGAGGCATTAGTCATCACGTAGATTGAGGTCTCACTTTTATCGGGGTCGTTGACTCCATATCCCGAAGACCTTTAGATCTATCATGAAAGATTCATTGGAAAAAAATGTTTTTTGTGTAACCTGCTTTCCTGATGGGCAAGGAACCTGATTTGTTGTTGACCAATGATATGGTTTGGTTGGGTGAATCACACCCATCCAATTGGGGATTTTTATTACCTGGTCTATGTATAAAAAAAAAATTCATAGAATTGTTCGGAAGATAGGTGATGATAATGATAATTTTTCACAACTGCACGTAGTGAAAAAGAATGATTACAAAGTCCTCTTGTGTGCCACGATGGAAAAAATTCGTTGAGGGTGTGCATCCAAGACCTGCATATTAATGGAAGTGGAAATTTGACATGCGACTAGACTACGAGAGTTTATGGGGTAAAGTGTTCTACCTTAGGTATTATAGTCGTATTCCTTTTTACATGTAAAACAATTGTTTAACAATCCATTTAATTAGGAATATAATCAACAATATCCCACTTTGATACTGGTCACAACAACTCCACCATTATTGCACCTACTTGAATATGCTCCATCTTTAAATCTGGAAAATTTCTCACCTTCACCTTCATGCTTCAAGGCGAATTGAAACTAAGAATGAATTTAGTTTCTTTTTTGTTAGTACATTTGTTAACATGTATGCATGATTATAAGTAATGTATATGCTTTCTAGATTCAACTTTCCATCTTCCAAAGATAATCCTATGAAATGGTACCTAAGTTGTATATTATTTGTCTTATAATGGAAGGATGAGTTCTTTGCAACAATCTACCCAAAATAAATCTATGCATGGGAGATTAGGCTAGGACAGTTGAAACCGTCAGCTAAAGGTACCACAGGGTACCATTTCTATAGATTAGATATACCCATGGGTTTCCTTTTGAAATAAGGAAGGGGACATGTCAATAACCTTACCTAATCAAGTGTGCAGACCAGGAAGGGTAGATAGGAGACCAGGAAGGAAACATTTCAAGGGGGAGAGATAACTTGAGAGAATTCAGATGGGAGAAAGAGGATGGACTGTGTAAAAACACAGTAACATAAAAAGAGTTGGATCTATAAATCTTAAATGGGGTAATCCAGATACCCTAGATGAGATGAGAAGGTTTTGATATCGATAGTGGAAAGTTATCTGAAAAACATCGTTAAGGCCTAAGCTAGGAGGATGTGAGAAAATCTCTACCAAGATTGGTGTGAAGGAGAATGTCATTAACAAATTGTTGATAACCAAAGAGAGAGAGATTCCCTAGTGGTACCATGTATTGGCACAAGGGTGACCTACTGTTGAAGTGGTTGAGCATGCATACTATGGTTGGGTGGATAGGAGAACACCCACAGTCAGTTGGTTGTAAATGGCTTGAAATATATAAGTATTTATCACTCTCTATAGTTTAATTGAAAGTAAAGGATGTACGCCTACAATGTTCTTGTAATTGTGTATATAAGTTTTATGGGATTGTATTTCTCCCCTTGGGAATAAAATATGCTTGCATGATAATGTATATGAATACATTTGTATGTGTATATCACATATGAACATGAATAAACTATATCTTTCCTAAAATGAAGAAAGTAAATCTATGAATGAGCCTCATACATATGCAATAGATTATCTGCTGCAATTTGTTTCCTGTGAAAGGAATACAGGAAGATAAATTAAGTTAGGGATGATAGAATCTGAGTGGAAATGACTTAGTCAGTTTAGAGAAGGACTGCAAATATCCTGAAGGCTTGGTAAGCCTTAGAAATTACTTGGAAGAAATCCCTAAACTACTAAGTCCAGTTTCGAACTAATAAATTATATAGAAATCCTGAAAAAATCATAACTATTGATTTGACCATACGATTAGATATTGGCCCTTCATCAGAGGGCATGGTTTCAGAGTGATCAAGTGCAGGTTTGATAAGGAACTCTGAAGAGATATATGTACCAAAAATCAATATGTATCTCTATAGTTAGTTGGTRAGAGGTGAGAATACATCGCAGTCATTGATCCGATGTAAAGAAATAATCTTGGATGTCAATTGGAGGTTGAGACATCGRTGTATCCCAAAATTGAGGGATGGAATGGATCCAAAGGACGGGATCCCAAGAGAAATTATAGATCATTGGATATCCCTACTATGAGCGTTATCTGATTTATATGGTTGGGGTAATCCTGGGTTGAAGTTATCCAATGGGAAGAGTTATGAGGGATATGCAGGACCATAGATTAGGTAGAGATCAAAGATATATATCTACCATTCATCAAGGATTATCCCAAGATTAACCTCTTTTGTATATCTCTGTGGTATCTTTTAAGCAATATTAGGAGGAGAGGTGACATCATCATGACGTGTCATGTTGACTTGGAATTCCAATGTGTCTAGAGGTTGATAGGTGTCAACCTCCGATTCAAAAGATGTAATTGGTTGGTGAATAGAGCATGGGTCCATTGGGAGAATTAGATATTATACCTTTGTTTGAAAATTGGCCATCGGATCTGATGGTTAAAATATGTTGACAATTGATCGCAGAAGATCCATTAGAGTATTCCAAATTTTGACTAGGATGAGACTCTGAATTAAGTAGAACTACCGATTTATCAGGGAAGAAATCAAAGTGATCATGATCATCCATCACAATAGAAAGTTCAGAGTAATTTGGTCCACTCATAATGAATATACTCTAAATGTAGGACTTCGAGGAGAAATATTGATCATCCATCGGACCTAGTTAAAATTAATCGTGATCGTAGATCCTAGTGGTCCTTCAGGATAAGGATAGGAGGAAGGTGATGTCATGCTAACGTGGATGACGTTGACCCACCAATGCACAAAGGACAGGTGTTATCACCTGGGGGGATCTGTATAGTGCATCCGTGGTGACGCATATCTCGTTTCAAATACACGTGGAGGTCCATATGTCAAGCAATGGTGATTCTACATGTAGTGGTATTTTGGCATAGCAGAGAAAGATTGTGACACAAGGTGAATGCCACATATTTCACCAATGTGTTTTGGGGGTTGAAAAGTGTATCCATAGGACTGGCCCAATACGAAGGCTTGCATGAGAAGGGGGATGATAACCTATGTACATTTTCCCCAAATCCTTTTCGTTAGATATCCAACAAAGGGATATTGACAATCCATTGCAAAGTTACCTTTGGAGTGAGTTCATAGAGATACACTCTAAGAGAGGAGCTCCAAGGTATAAATATGATTGTTGATATACTAATCTAGAAAGAGCTATAAGATGCAATATGAACTTCCCATCTTCCAAGATCAAAGGAACTCAATGGATGATCTTGATCATTGATTCAATTTAAGGGCTCAAGAGGATGACGAGGTTGGTACCATGTGTCAATCCATGAGTGTGCCATAGGTCCAACAAATATTATGCCACATGTCAAGATGACTCAGGGTTATAGAGATAGAACTCATGTTAAGTTGTGTATGATACATGTCACACCAGGTGGTAGGCAGTGGTAGGTCCACATGTCAGGACAGGTGGAAGTTATCATGTCCTAAAGGAGTATAGTCAGAGTGTTCCTTTGGAGTGGAATGTGATTCTGTGGGAGATCACCCCGACAAGAGAGGCCCAAACAAATCAGAGTCATCGATTTAGAAGATGGGACGAGGGATTGATAAATAATGGATCCAATGGATATATGGAGGATTCCATGTGAATTCCATATTAGACGACAAGTGGTAGGAGCCACATGGATGCCATGTGGAAATTGAAGAAACTTTGGAAGGCCATAAATTTTAATCTAGAGCTCGGTTTTGAGCATGCCGACAGTCGTTGAAAATATTTTGACAAGTAGAAGATGATGGTTCCCTTGAAAATAGGTTCTTATATTATTGAGAAAAGAGAAATTTTAATATCCCATCCCTTAAAAAGGGTACTTAAGGAGTTGGGTGCATTACAAAGTGGTTTCAGAGAAGGATACAACACTAGGCCTAGATGGCCCAAAGAGATAATTGTAAGGATGGTGTATCAAAGCTATGATGATATTGTTGATAATAGTTTCTATGGGTCTAAAAGTTCATTTATTATCCACAAAGTTCCTTGAGAAGAAGGATTGTAGAATTAAATATCTTTATTTTTGGATTTCTTAAAGTAGAAAGGCTAACCATGTTGATATATACTGGAAGATTAAGTTTTTGATTGAATGATTGACAACTTATCATACAAGAGTGAGAATAAGCTTATAGGTATTAATAGTAAGGCTTGTATGTGAATGGGTGAAATGATAGAACCCTACTAAGAGATACTTAAGTTAAAAGAGTAAATGAACTAGTGTTTGTGACACTGCCTCTAAGCATGTGAAGTTGTAACCTCTTACAATTATGATGGATGTTTATATAAGGGATAACACCCTTATGGAAAATCCTTTAAGACTATTTCTAATCCTCAGAAAGAGGGAAAGTGAGATGAACATATGCACCAGTTTATGATCTCATCGTGATACAAAAATGTGTACATGCATATTGAGATGAGTACTTGTTTATGCATGGAAATGCAATATGAGGATATGTTGTAATGCATATGGTACTGAGAAATCATGAATGTAACATTAAAATAGATATAGTATGACCTATAGTGAGTTGTAGGGCATGATCCACTGATGGATATTTTAGATGAGAATGGTTTGATTATAGCATCATAAATAAAATGTTGATAATACTATTATTATTACCTTATAAGGATAAGGATGTAATGGCTGATTGAAAATTGATATAAGTTTGGTAAAGGAAGTGATGGAGCATTTCTAAATGGCCAATGGGTCAGATTGAAATACCAAGGTGGATAGTGGCCATGTGAATGTGTCTTCGTATGATTAGAGAACAGTAAAATAGGATTTAGTAAAGGATTCCCTTAGTAAATGGTATGTCGATCAAAAGTGAATTGAGGCATGGAAATTGGAAAATTGGGCATTTTGTGTATCCCGGGTAATGATGTAATTCTCTAGTCTATATTATTAAATTGTGAAATGTTGATTGTAGCAGTTGGTAAATATTGATCTCACAAGTACATTTGGGTCAAATTCTGACGGTGTTTTCGTAGCAATTTCCACTTTATATTGTCGTAAGATCGACAAACATCAAACCCACTCAAACTTAATTTCACATGATGTCGGTGTTCCTAAGACACCAATATCATCTTTGTTGCAAAATTTCATGCAAAAACGTGTCGTCTCAGACTTCGCTTTCCAATCCCACAATGGACGTCGCTACAATGACACCAAGACATCACACCTGCAATGCCACATACTATTAGTCTTCTGACGTCTATGCTATGTTAGGGATGTTTCACCTACGATGTTGACACCATGAAAATGATTCTAGGAATTTCAGATGGTCAAGGGAAGGTATCGTTAGTATTTCAACATCTACACTATATCAACGATGTTTCACCTGCGGCGTTGATGCTATGACATCGACTCTAGAAACATCGGATCTTTGGTGGAAGGTACATTGGTATTCTGACGTATAATATATATCATAGACGTTTCTCATTCGACATTGATGCCATGATAGTGATGCTAGGAATGTCAAACAACCGAGGGAATACAACATTGTTCTTCCGACATGGATGCTACATCAACAACGTCTCACACGCGATGTTGATTCCATGACAACGAAGCTACAAACATCTGAGACCGATGAAAGATGATGTCGATATTTCGATGTTTATGCTATATAAACGATGCTAGGGACATCGAAATATCGATGACCTATAGGTGTTTTAAAAAAACAAAAAAATCATGAAATTGATGAGCCTAATTTCTGCAACATCACTACTATGACTAAGAAAATGGATAGTGAGATAGAAAAGGTCACCTTGGAGTGCCAAGATTTTATAAATAATAGTTTTTCTCATTTGACCATAGACAATATAGCAATATTGTCACCCAACCATAGGTCGAAGCCACCCTCGAGCACCTTAACCTTGACAAAGAATAATTCTAGAAGAAAACCCTAGGCCTAATAGCCAATGAATGTAGCATACCTCTCTCTAGAGCTAGAACACAAGGAAGAAATTCCAAACCATAACCAATAGAAATACCAAGACTAAACTGAGAATACAAGTTGCAGTAGTTGCAATTGCAGACACTCTCCAGACTTGCACACTTACTCAATTTCTACAGTGCGCACTCTTACATTTATGCAGTTACCAGTTGTGTGTCAAATGAGATATGACGTGTTGTATTTATACTGCTTCTCCCACTAGCATATTTGGCCCATTTTTCGACGGTTGTTTCAACGCTTATGCGATGTTATGTCATTGATATGGCGAAGAATTTGGAGTCTCTGAAATGTCGGTTTAAGTGATGTGGAATTTGCGACGAACTTGATAAAACATTGCACAAGCAATGATATAGGCAAACAATCTCAAACCAACTTTTCGTCTAAATTGCGACAAAAGCTTTTCTAGTTAAACCGACGCATCAATAGAAGATGCCGTTGCATATTCGACGACAACTTTTTGTTGTTTATGTAGCTAAACCGACGCAAAAATAGAAGTTGTTGCCGCATATTTGACGCCTCTTTTTGTTGTTTATATCGTTGAATTGTCGCATCAATAGAAGTTTTCATCGCCTATTCAACAAAAACTTTTTGTTGTTTATGTATTTAAATCGATGCATCAATAGAAGTTGTCGTCGCCTATTCGATGACAACTTTCCATTGTTTATATAGAAAAACTGTCGCATCGATAAAAGTTGTCGTCGCCTATTCGAAAACAACTTTTTGTTGTTTATGTAGCTAAACTAACACATCAATAGAAGTTGCCGTCGCCTATTTGACGACAACTTTCCATTGTTTATATAGAAAAAGTGTCGCATCGATAAAAGTTGTCGTCGCCTATTTGACAACAACTTTTTGTTGTTTATGTAGCTAAACCAACACAACAATAGAAGTTTTCATCGCTTATTCGATGACAATTTTCCATTGTTTATATAGAAAAATTGTCGCATCGATAAAAGTTGTCGTCGGATATGCGACGACCAAAATTTATTTAGAAAAAAAATAAAAAATAATTTTGGACATCAATTTTGATATTAATATTAATATTAAATCCCAAAGGGTATTACATGAGCCCCATATTGATTTCACAAATCCTTGGGACTTCTTTGATGGATCTTATCAAGGCTCTCCAAAAATGTGTGGGGATGGAGTCATACTCTTTTTAGATCATTACCACTTCTTCTCCTTAAAATATGGAGCAGGACTGGGAGCAAATAACATGGTTGAATTCTACACTGTCTAGATGTTGATGAAAGTGGCACTTGAAAAAAATATTAGGGTTTTTCAAGTTCTTGGAGATTTAAGTTGTTGATGGATTGGGATAATGGAAAATTTAATATTACATATTTGGTCTTGGAGCCAATCATGGCACTATGCTTGGAGAAAAAATCTATGTTCGAGGAGGCCTCATTTTTCCATATCTACATGGATCTTAATAAAAAATAGGATATGTTGTCAAAATAAGCCATCATGCTACAAGGATTCTTGTGGGAATGTGAATACAAGGACAATTCTCTACTAGAAGCTACTCAATTGTCTATGTTTTGATGTTTGGTTGATAGGTCTTGGGGTAGTTATAGAATTATGTTTTCTTGGACGTTAAAGACGATTCTAGTTATGTTAGGTTTCGTCTAGATTGATTTTGTATGGCTATGTACGAATCATATATGGATCTCTTTTGGAAGATGAAATGTATATGTCTAGGTTAGTATCAAGAAAGATGAACTGAGCCAAAAGGCTATCTTATGTGACTTTTATTTCCTACTAAGATATCAAATACAATGAGTTTTTCCATATATCAAATACTGAGGTATATCAAATACTGAGATATCAAATACTGTGTATCGCATCATTCTTCCATATATATTTGTGAGAAAATGGCCCATTTTATAGTGGTGATCATACTGCCAAATAAATCTAATGGTGTACCACACAATGCAATGGTACTCCTTGTGGATCTATGAATACATCACTACACTATTTCAGGGTTGCATCTAATCATTGGCACTATTGTTTCCCAACATCTCATCCCTTCCTGGTTGAAAACACACATCTGCCAAATGCACAGGGTTCTCTCACAGCCCTGATAGTGCATGGAAATGTTGTCGAAAGTAAACAAAGGAAATCACCCTTTAATTTTAAATATTTCAAGCACTTACAAACTAACATAAGGTATAAATCATCCATAGGCTAAATAAAACATAGTAGAAAAGGGAAAAGAAAATCTTCTCTTTGATATGAACCAATCTAAACTCCTAGGAGGGTTCATGGGACACATGGTTGAGTATAGAATTCAATCAAATTATGATATATGAGGAAATGAAAATTAATGCAAGAATAATGATTCAAGCCATTGTAATAGAAATACAATAAAAAATAGATAACTAAGATCTGAAAAAATTGTTAACAAAAATAGAACTGGATTTTCCAACCCATGTATATCACACTAAACTATCATATTTAACATACCCCTGTATATAACTAAATTAACATATTTAACATGAGGAGGGTTGGTTACATAATGCCAAGAATATCAATGAATCCACAACCACACTTACAATGATTAGCAATGAATAGTATAAGTTGAAATAACGCTTAACTAGAAACACTCAACCATGAATATATTTTTGACCCTTTGTTTGGTAAATTTCAAATATAAAACTTATAGTCGAATAGGTTCACCATACCCAAACTTATTGTCTGAACATCACTGATAGCAAGGTCATCATTGTATTCTCAATGAAAGGAAGTGTAGAACTACTTTCATAAAACATAGGTGGCATAACAAACTAATAACATCTACTTGACAAGATAAATGGAATAATGCTAACAAGACAAAAAAAGTTAACATAATACACAAGGAACATGTGTAATGATGCTAGCTTAACATGATGAAATTCATAATGTCAACATGACATGAACATTGAAAACATGAAATAGGGATCCTAGAAATGCATACAAATAACAAAAATCCATGAACATACAGAAAGTAGAGAAAATAACACAATTCAGGGGAAAACTTACCACATCATTTGCTCTTCACTCAAGATCCTTTGTATTGGACATGTTGCATATTACTTCATTAGAATCATGCTCTGCATGAATACCATAAAAGTTATAATAATTATAAGGAAAACACCAATTATAAGGAAAACACCAATTAGTGTATACACTTAAACTGTTATGTTGCACTAGGTTTCTAACAAAGGCATGCAACCAGATGTTTTGGAAGAAGTTTTTTTTATTGATGCACCTAAATTATTATGTTTTACCGATGCCCTTTAATATCTAAAGCATTGGTGATCCATGGCTACAAGTGCATTGGAGCAAGAACATGTAAAAATTACATCACTTCTAAACATTGGTCAAGACACATTGATGATCCACATTGGTCTAGGTGCACCGATGCTTCTATACCAATGTACACCCAAGTGTAAAAAAACACAAAATACAGTAGTGCTCGACTTTGGTTCCAAAAAAATTGTGCTCCATGACCCATGTGCACTAGAGTGCTAATAGCCTGAAAAGACATCATTGCTTCACTTTTGTATTAGTATATTGTTTCTCCTATTTGGTATGTGTGAACCAATGCTCCTATACAGTGTAGGTGCATCAATGCTCTTCTTTAGGTATGGGTGCACTAGTGCTCCTAATACACCAAATCATTGAACAATAATGTCCCTAATGCTTGAGACCAAGAAATAAAGAAATTATATTGATGTCCACAATATACCAACAACACCAAGAAAAGATACACAAATTTAAGTAAGAACTATAGCTTATAGTTTCGTGCTTTTCATCGATTTGGTCACATGTAATTAAGCTTTCCCAAAATGCAACCCTGATTATTACTCGAATACTAGTTCTTTACTAAATACAATTTCAATTCCCAGTGATCATATTTCCCCCTTCCCACCTATAAATAGGAATACAGAACACTAGAATTTCTATGGACCACTCCCCCTCCAAAATATTCCTTATTACCATCTTAATATGTCAGTGCAATATTTTCCACGGAACAAACAATGGGACATTTTTCTTCCTACACAAATCCAATAAAGTTATTACCCTCCTATGCAGAAATGCCTTCATATACCTCTTTGTTCCACGTTTCACATTGTAAAAAAGGGATGCCTGCTTCATTACATAAATTTTAAGAACTTTGTTATCAAAGGTTGACATATCCACAAACTATGCTAACTAGATGCATAGAAGGAAAATGTCTTGTATGTTATTGCCATCTTCACCTCTAGATCAGAGATAGGTTCTAAAATTTATTTTGGGACTCTAAAGTGGAATGACAGTCAGTAAGATCTCTTCTTAAACCTAAAACACCATGTCCATGACACAATGAAAATAATCGTAATGCTCTTTGTCATGTGAGACACAATGAAACATGTCACAATACTTTCAAAGTTGCATATATCATGTCACAAGATTTTGGAAGTTGCATCATTAAGAGAAGCTGAAAT
>SNQJ01S0038573.1:118394-130722 GCA_010110895.2 Picea sitchensis
GGTGAGTACTTATTATGAGGTTTTTCTATGCTATATTGATATTTGGTTCTTAATATTTGGTATCAAATATCAAGGTCTTGGGACTTTGCTGCTACATCTGAGACACCTTGGAATTTTCACTATAACTATTTTTCCATAGTGTTTTAGAAGGAACCCCTTGGATAATATTTAGTATATGGATCAAGATACGTGAGATACAAATTTCATATCTTGAGACCTTATACTTTCAGAGATATAGCCTATGTAAGATAGGGTTATGGAATCATCCTGAATTTATTCATCTCAAAATTTTCGCTATAAAATTGTTTCTGTAATATTTCAGACCCTTGAATATAGAGGATATTCACATAAATTATCAAGGTATCTGTGATAAAAATTTCAACTTCTGGTTCATCCATATTTTGTAGATACACCCTACGCAAGATAGGGTATATGACTAGTCATATTAACTAGTCTCAAACAGGTCTTCCAGGTAAAAAAATGATATCTTCTTCAGTGAGTATACCAATTAAGTGACACCATTTGCATTGGATAGTGTACAATATATAGTATTTGTGGTACAAGTTTCAGAATCAAATATCAAATATTGTGATCTTGGAACGCTTTACAAGTACACTCTCCTGGAAGGGAAAAAAATCGGCAAGGTGTGGGGAAGTTACCATAACTTCCACTTGGCACATCCCATTTTGATCAGACTTGTGGCATTGCAGAGAAGATGTATCATAGAACTACAAAAATAAATTTTCATACCCAGAAGGGATAAAATTTTGGAGATACAGCCAACATGCCACCAAAAAAGGGAACTTCTACACCAATTAAACCTCTAGACAGTCCTACTTGGACTCTTGATGAATGTGAAGAAATGCACAGAGACATAAATTATTTACAAAAGAAGAGAGTAGCATAAGATGAACTTGAAGGTATGATGGATTCAACTAAAGCTAAGTTGCAGGCAATAATCGATACTAAGATGGAGGGCTTAAAAAGGGAGATCATGGAAGGATTGAAATTTTTTATAATAGAGAGGACACCTTAAAGTGAAAATGTATCCCATGAAATTCATGATGAGGACACAAGGAATATGAATCAAGAATGGAGAAACTCCAACTTTGGGTTGAAGACCAACCGCTTTCTTAAGATCAATATGAGGAAGTTTGATGGAAAGGATCCAATCACATGGATACTTTAGATGGAGCAATTCTTTGATCTACATGATGTGCCACATAAACAAAAGGTATGAATTTCTTCTTTATATTTATAACCCAATAAATTTTTGTGGTATCGATGGCTTTGTTCTTGCAAGTCACTCGTCACTTGGACAATTTTCATGGAAGAAATGATAACACACTATGAGGATACAAGGAGCAATACCTTATTTATCCAAATGATCAATCTCAAGAAAAAGTGTTCAGTTGCAGAGAACATTGAGAACTTCCAAAGATTGAATACAAATGTAATGGATATTCCAGATGAACACCTAATTGATGTATTGATATGAAATTTAAAGGATAACATTCAAAATGAGGTTCGCCTTTGGGAACCCAAATCATTGGAGAATGCATTCAGGGTGACAATAAATGTTGAAAGTAAAAATATGGCTATGGCTACTAGAAGGACCACTCCTAACATCTATCGAGAGAGTAATTTTCCTTCTTCTAAAACAAATCAACCTGTTATCACTCCAAGAAACTCTTTATGGTTGTGGGTCAAAGATTCTCGGTAACTTAAAGTACACTTGTTTTTGTATTTTGTATGTATGGATCAATGGGATGACTCAATTACAGTATTGTATTTAGACAGTCAAAATGAGAATCAAATGAACCAGTTCTCTCAAGGATCAATAATCAGATGATAGCCTTAAATGTGGGTGAGAAAACAATGCTTATAAACCAAATACAAATGTAGGGTTTAATAAACAAGGATAAGAAACTATTAATCAAGTGATGAGCTAACCAATGAGATGACATTCATTTTGCAGCTGAAACAACTTGAATAAAAGTACAAAAAGAAAGATGAGAATGTGACATCAATAGAGAGAGAAAAATATGATTTGTATTATCATATGAAAGGTCCATTTACAATATAGTATTTATGATATCCAAAATTGAACCTTTACTTTATCAAAATGATAAGTATTTATAACCTTTACAATAGATCTCAGATCCCTGAAAAATGGATCTGGATTTCTAAAAATAGAAAACAGAAGACAAAATTAAATACAATAGGATAACTAAGAGCTAGTTCCTATGAATCGAACTGTGTTCAAAGCTTGTCTTCGACATCTGGTCTTCATCATTACTATGTTTCCTATGTGTCACAGAGGAAAGGACACATGTCTTCAGTAGTTGGAAAACTTTCAACAACTGTGAACAAAGATTTAGTTGACCAATTTAGCATTCTCCTCCAAAATCTCCATGAATCTTTGAAACTGAATATTTTATGATTTGGTGATTCATCTTTTAGATGTCATCTTATCCTTTAAATCAGCCAAAAACCACTCTGTTTGAGCTCAAATATTCAAAATTCTTACTCTGCAGTTTCACCAACTGTTTTGCCTTAGGATTTGCTAATTAGCTTATGAAAGCTTTTCTTTTCAACAACTAATTGGTTATAATTGCACCTTCTATGTTGGTGAAAGCTCTGATTTTGAAAAGGGAAAACTTTTGTATCCAAAACTATTTCTCTATTACAAATCATTATTTATTTGATTGCTCTCCCTACAAATTTATAGCAACCTGGGCTAGCACCTATAAATCTGGATGTGTGGTAATTTTTTCCTTCAATTTTTTTATCTTCCTCTGCAGGCACTTAACTAACCACCATAAGCTGTTATAATCCTTTGTAATATTTTTCTTCTTCTTTTTCTCCTTTATACTTTCATGTGCCAGCTTCTCAAACATTGCATTGGTCTTTTCAAAATTTTCTGATAAGGCTTTATATCTTTCCTTTATCACCCTTTCTAAAACCTCTTGTTGTGTTATTACCTCTTTCAACTCCTTAATCTTCTGTGTTTTATTTGATTTCTTATTTCTTGAGGTTTCACCTTCGTCTTTGGGAGTAAAAACTTCAAAATCCTATGCAGGTTCCATGCAGTACTCTGGACTTTGGTTGGTTGGACTTTCATCTTCCTTTTTTGGTTCTGTGTCTGAATCTGTGTATGGAAGATTTAGAGCATTTGTCTTTTTTACTATGGATTGCTCTGAGTTTGTTTCAAAATCTAGTTTCTTTTTATCTTTCTTTGGCTTTATGCTTGAATTTTTGTCTTCTGGTGGCTTTGGGAGATCTCTCCTTCTCCTTGATCTACTCTGAGGGGTTGATTATTTCTTGCATGCTTTCTTCTGTTCATTTACAGGTTGATTTTGGGTCTCAAAACCTTCCCAGAAGAGAAAGTGCTGCCAAGTTATTTCTTTCTATCTCAATTCTTCCAAGATGATCATTTTAATCAAGCCATAATGACAAAGAGCATTTTTTATACTGAATGGTTCGGCTCTTATCTTATTACATACCTTGGTTAGGATTCTATGGAGAAAGAAAGGTAAATTTAGAAGGACCTTCCCTATGAAGTGATCTAAGAGTCTGAAATGATATAACATTAACTTGTCATACCTGCCCTCTGAGGTTAAGTATAACTAAATGACTTTAAATAGATCCTTCCATTCATCTTCAAGGTAAGAAACAGGGATGCTTTTCTTCCAGGTTATACTTCGGAATTCTCTCTTGAGGTATGATCTAAAATCCAAATTCTTGGTCACTGTTGTCTTAAACCAATTTTGGATTGTTCTGGGTAAACCAATTGCTGAAGCGATGCCAGCATCATCAACTATTAGCTCCAGGGAGCCCACTGTAACTTTCTTTCCATCATAATACTTTGCAAAAACCTTTGCAATTTCCTAGTGATAGCCTCCCTGTAACCTTTCCACATATGTCATACAACCTACGTCTGAGAAATGCTTATGCACCTCTGGATAAGACTGCAAGAAGGATAAATTGTCTAATTATTTCCTCAAAAGTCGTCCTCCTTGCTTCCTTGCCATCTAAAACTTAATCACTAGCTAATTTGTACTCAGTTGAAACAAGAAACTTGTTAATAAGGAACATGCTAGCACTGGTGAAAACAAATATGTGATATCAATGAAATATGAAACCCTAGAATAGAAATTTTTGAACGTCGTGAGATTGAAATAGGAAATGGTTATTTGATTTGATTTCATCAGCTAACTGGTACTTTATCCTCTGGTTGCAATGATGATTAAGAGTGTGTCACATCTTCAATACCTTTTCTGTCTGCTCCACAAATTTCGTGAGTACAATTTATCATGATGTCCTGCTAAAATGTGATGAAAAGATGTCATCACACATTTGTGTCCATTTACTCTCCATGATGATTGTATGACGCGTGTCTGGCGTATCCTTTTGGTTTTCTAGAGTCGTTGGAGGAAAACCCATGTTAACGTTTTCACTGGCTCACTTTATGCTGAGAGTATGCTTTAGTCATTGAAAACTAGGGCTTTCACCAACTAACTTCAACTTCAAAACATATGTTAGCTGGTGAAAATATTTTTTTCTCGATTTTTTGAAAAGACCTTTTGATGATCGATTTATTTCTAGGATAACATCTTAGATCCTATTATTCTGACACTTCTAAAATTTAAAAATTTACATAGGATCCTAATTTTATGACCATGATATCACCTACAAAAAGGAACAAATGACTGATTCATTTTGAGAGATAACATTTGGCTCCAGCTGGGATGGAGACCTCCCTATGAGGTTTCCAAGAACCTAGTTTGACTCAGTAGCCTTATTTACAATTTGAAATCAAAACTAATTGTACTCAGTATTCCATTCGACATGGAGTTATTGACTAAAACAAAACAAAAACAAAACTGAAAATGATATGTACAAATAAGAAGACTTTAAGGAAAGACTCATGGAAAGTAGAGCTTCAAAAACCACCCATTGAATGGGCCACCTAATACTTCTTCACCTGCAAGATCTTGGAGGAAAAAGGTATTGTTCTGCTGAGCTAATGCTATGAAAAATGGACCTGTCTAGAGTGCATCAAACTTGCCATGTTTTCCCTTTTCTTATCTTGTTGCATCCCATTTCAGAACCAGATCCCTTGCCTTGAAAATATATGTCTTAACCTTTCTGTCAAATATTTCTTTCATCTTCCTTTGGTGTAACTCTCTGTTCTCTAGAAGTTGTTCTCTGTCTTGCTGCAACTCTACCAGATTGTGGATCCTCCTAGTTAGATCATTTGGCTCAGAGTCATCTTCTTGTAAAAATATTTCAACTGGAAGTGCTAGTTGAACAGGAAAGATGGCTTCAGTGCCATATACCAACTAGAAGGGGGATATGCCAATTGAATTTTTATTTGTAACTCTGTCAGCCCACAAAGCAAATTTCAACTTGGAATCCCATCCCTTGGAATTTTGAACAAGAAACTTCTTTATGATTCTGACTAAACTCTTATTTGATGATTCAGCTAAGTCATTTCCCTGTGGGTAGTAAGAAGAAGAATGTACTAGCTGAATTCCCATCTCTCCACATAATTTTACCAAGTGTTTGTCATTAAACGCAGCATCATTTTCTATGACTATTCTCTTAGGGCAGCCAAATCTGGAGAATATGGTTTCTTGTGGGAAATTAATGATGATAGTGTGATTGGCATTTCTTGTAGGAATGGCCTCAATCCATTTGGTAAAATAATCAGTAGCCACAAGGATCCATTTATGCTGATTTCTAGAAGGAGGATGAATCTCACCTATGAAGTCCAAACCCCATTGTTGAAAAGGGCCCGTGACCACAACAAGTTTGAGGGGAAGAGATTTTAGTTGTTGTTTGCCTGCAAACCTTTGGCACTTGTCACATGTTTTCACAAATTGACACACATCTGAAAATAAGGATGCCCAATAGTAACCATCTCTTAGGATTTTATGAGTGGTAGTCTTCCAATAGTGATGTCCTCCACACTCACTATTATGAAATTCAGTCATGATTTTAGCTAATTCCTCTTGGTTTATGCACCTCAAGAGTATTCCTATTGGGTTTTTCCAAAACAGTAAGTTATCATTAATGCAGAAATCTATGTCTTTGAGCTTTAAATATTTTCCTTGTGTTTTTGTCAAATCTGAAGGAACTGATAAATTCTATAGAAAATAAATGATGTGACTATCCCATTCACAGTTAGCTAGGAGAGGAGAAACCTGCAAATTATCACTACCTCTGTCTTCTGAAATCTTAATGTCTTCTGCATTTATATCCACAAAATTTATCTCAAGCAACTTACAATTTTCTTCTGCAAGGAGCTTGGCAAGGCCTTGACCTTTCATAAGTTTTGTTGTCTTGATCTCGACATCATATTCAATTAACTTTGCTATCCACTTAATCCCTTTTCCATCTATGTCGGGTTGTATAAGCATGTCTTTAACTGAGCTTGAAGGTACATAAGCTATTACCTTGGCTTGAAGAATGTAAATCATGAATGATTTTAATGACTTGATGAGTGCATATGCTTGTTTTTCCAATGGTTCATACTTTACTTCAGCATCTCTCAAGACTTTACTGAAGAAGGAAACTAGTTGCTCCTAATCATCAACATTTCTCTACAATAGTACAACTGCAATTGTATCTTTTGAAGAAAATGAAAAGATATAAAACTCCTTGTCAAAGTTAGGACTGATTAAAACATGGGCTATTATAATGGCTTCTTTGAGAGCATTTAAAGAGTGTTTAGCTTCTTTAGTCCATCTTACTTCAGAGTTCTTTCTTAACATACAAGTAATGTGCTTTGTAAGTTCTACAAAGTTTGCTATCAACCTCCTGATAAAGTTTATAGTTCCAAGGAAAGACTGAATATCCTTTTTTGATCTAGGAAGAGACAATTTTTTAATGGTTTCTACTCTTTCTGGATCAACCCTTACCCCATCAGCTGAAACAATATGTCCAAGCAATTTCCCTTCTTTAAGTGCAAAATTAAATTTCTTAGGATTAAGAGAAATGACATACCTCCTGCATTTTAGGAATGCCTTCCTCAAATGCTACAAATGATTTGCATGGCTGCTTGAAAAAAAAAATTATGTCATCATGATATATCAGAATAAATTTGTCTTTCTCTCCAATGAATGTGATGTCCATTGCTCTCTGGAAACTAGTGACAACATTCATCAGTCCTAAATGCATCTTTTCATACATGAAAGTGCCCCATGGAGTCGTAAAGGCAATCTTTTCTCTGTCATCTAGATGGACATCAATCTGATTGTATCTAGAGAATCCATCAATAAAGGACATCACACTTGACCCTGACACCTTTTGCAANAAATGCATCTTTTCATACATGAAAGTGCCCCATGGAGTCGTAAAGGCAATCTTTTCTCTGTCATCTAGATGGACATCAATCTGATTGTATCTAGAGAATCCATCAATAAAGGACATCACACTTGACCCTGACACCTTTTGCAAAATGTGTTCAATCTTGGGAAGTGGGTAGTTGTCTTTTCTAGAACACTTGTTCGAATTTCTAAAATCCACATAGAGTATGATCTCTCCATTTTTCTTTCTGACAGGTACAAGGTTAGCAATCCAATATGAGTATATGAGAGGTATAATAATTTTAGCATCCACTAATTTTTTGATCTCTTTTTCCATGGTAGGCAGCAACATAGGGATGAAAGATCTAAGCTTCTGTCTAAATGGTTTAGTACCTTTTTTTAAAGGTATCAAGTCAGTGTATTGCTAAGAAAAGATATCAACAAATTCTCTTATCAAATCACAATAATGAGCGTTTTGTTCTTTAGACAGATGAGAAGCTAAGTTGACATATTTAGGATCTTGTTTACTGGCTACATTTAACTGAAAGACATCTGAGTCCTCTTCCTTCTTTTCCAATTTGACAGCCACACTGAAAGCGCCTATACGGTAACTAGAGAGAATTTTGTTTTTGCTACGCTTAGGTATAACCCGAGAAAGCATTTCGTCCCAAGTAGCACCGCCGGAACAAAAGAAATCCCTGGTCGTCCTTCCCTCATTATTATCAAACAACCTTTCTAAAGGGACCAATCCTTTAGGAATTTTGTTGGTGGACAATTGAACAATTTCATGTGATCCAATTTTACTTCTTAGCTTTGGATTCTCAACTCCTTCATCATGTTCATACTCCAAATCAATCTGCAAATCTGCAAACTCCTCCATCACTGCAAGGAATCTGGTGAGTTCAACATCATCTTCAAAAACCTTCCAAAACTTTACATTATCAGGGAGTGATGGCCTATAGTTTACTTGGATTTCATAGTTTAATTTAGGAGGTAATGGAGGTATGCAAGAGTAGGCTGAAATAGACAATGAATCAACAAGTTCATTCAGATCTCTAGGAACATGAGTAATCTTGAAATCTGTAAAAGAATGAATCACTGTCAAAACTTCATCTCTATAGGCTTTCAACCTAACATGTTTGGCCTGGAAGGATTTGTTTACTTGTTGAATTATTAAGTCCGCATATCCAAATACCTGTAGTGTATGAATCTTCATCTCTTGGGCTGCATTTAATCCTAGGAGCAGGGCCTCATACTCTGCAATGTTGTTAGTTGCTTTAAAATCAAGCTTAAAAGATAAATGAGTGGTTTCCTTCAATGGGGAAATGATGACTATGCCTGCTCCAGATGATTCTCTTATGCATGCCCCATCAAAGAATATTATCCATAAATCATTTTCACCTATTTATGATAGCTTCACAATGGGTTGCTTAAGTAATAATGATTCAGAAAGAGTATTGTCAATTTGAAGTATACATGAGCCCATACCTTTGTCCACTAAATAAATTGGGTGATTGACTGGATTCTGGGCATCACTGATTATGTATGCAAACTGATATTCTCTGTACAAACTTTTGTTTTGTCCACCGAACATAGGAATGGTGGAGTATGATAGATCCGTTTGCATGGTTCCACCAAGTCTTTTCACGAAATATCTAGACAAGAGACATCCAAATTTGGGAGGGATGTCTGCCACAACCACATCCTTCACCATGGTTTTCATTGATGCTAAGGTCAAGGTCACTACCAAATCTTTAATAAGCCCAAAGAATTTAACTCTCTTGGAGTCAAAATAAAAAATATCATGATAAGTCTTAGTGATTTCTAGACCAAGTTCTTCCATCACAACCTTTGGCATTAGATTATGAGATGCACCTTAATCGAAGAGACAATTGTGCAAACTTTTGTCATGAATGTTCAAGGAAATGTAAAATGGTGGACAACTCTCATCCCTATCTTCAATCATAGGGCCTAGGACAATAGTAGGCTGATTATCTTGAATGTTGAGGATATCAGTAGAGTCAGAAGTGCAGCTAGGATCAAGGGTGCTCAAAATGTTTTTCTTAAATGACTCATTTTTCATCAACTCAACTAGAGGGATTGGAATTTTAATTTTTTGGATTTCTACTTCAAGATTAAAAGATAAAGAGGTATTTTCATATGTTTTTACCTCGTGGGATGGTGCTTTTAATGCAATATGTGGTTCCTTTAAGTTCTACTAATCTGGATTCTACTGCTTGGCAGGTACACGGTTTTTCTTTTCAGAAGGAGGTGTAGTACTCTGTTTTGCAACAACTTCCTTAGACCTGAGATTGTATGTATTTTTCTCATCTGCCTGAAATAGACCATTTTCATCAAAGAGTTCATTAATTTGTTCATTTGTAAGGGCCTCCTCATAATCATTTTGAGTCAAAATGAGTTCTCCAAATCTGCTTTGAAACAATGAATATGGTCTTCTTGATTTTCATGACATTCATCTTCATCATATTCTTCCATCACAACATTTTGAGGAGGAGCCTTTATCTTCTAATCCTCAGTAGGATTTCTTTCTCTCTGCAAAATCTGCACTTAATGATTATTTCTCCTAAAGTTATTTGGATTCTGATTTGAAGTTTTGTTTGTATAATCATAAGTACCCCTTCCTTTGACAGGTTGCTTGTTTTCAATTTTAAGCTTAGATATCTCAGAAGTTAAAGACTCTAACATTTTAGCCATCTTGTCTAGCTTTGGATTAGTATGGGATGAAGAAGAAGCTTCATCTCTAGGCTTTCTTCTATCAGTGTTTCCCTTATGAGCAACCAATATATTCAATTCCACTTCAAGGGAAGAATCTTTCATTAGAGATAAGGTAGGTGACCTTATTTCTCTCAACAACAGACATAATTCTGAATCAAAAGAATTTGCATATGTGATTTTGGCAGAGGTATCTGAAGGTTTTATCTCAGCTGGTATTTTACTGTACATCCTATTGAACCTTTTAGTGAAATCAGAGACTGATTCACCATTTTCTTTTCTGAGATTTCCAAATTTAGTAATATAGTACAAGAAATATCTTCTATCACCCCAATGATTTAAAAAAATACCATCCAATTGCTCTATGCTAGCTATTGAACTAGCGGGAATTTCTTTGAACTACTTCCTGGCATGGCCATCTAAGCTTTGGAACAAAACTCTAGTCCAAACATCTTCTACCTCAATGTTAAGGTTTTTTGCATAACTGTAAATGGCCTTTATATGTTCTTCAGTAGTCACATCACCTTCACCTGTGAATTTGGGCATATAATTCTAATATTCTCCTGTAGGCATGGATGATACTGGATTTGGCAATATCAATGGTGAATACCTAGCAGCTAGGATTTGTTGCATCTTGGTCAAAGGAGGAGGAGCAACCATGATTATTGGTGAAAGAGGTGATAGACTTTTCTCTGATTCCTCAGTGATGGGGGGGTTTAATTTAAAAGGGGAAGAACTCTCTTATAGGAAAGAATTTTTCTATGAGGCTATATAGAATTTTGTAAGTTGTTCTGCCAAGTTTTCCTCACCTTTAGCAGATAGTTCTTGAAGAATATGTTCTATAGCAAGGAGGCTAGTGTGAATGTGTATATGGTCTTCTTCCCGCTGTGAGTGAAAATGATCAAGGGATGATGAGATGTGATCTCTTTCTAAAGTTTTAGATTATTCTTCAACCAAATTTGAGCCTATCACTTCTTCTGTAATGACCTTTTCCTCTTGATAAGAAATAATTGATTTTTCTGCAGTTGTTACAGATGCTTTTTCACTGACAATATTACAGGAAAAAGATCCAATGTTTTATGTTATGAACTTCTTAGAATGAGAAAGAGGATTACTTTGGGTACCTTATTTTGAAGTCTAACCTTGAAATGATCTTCCTCTTCTGAGAATTAGTTCAGGGTTGGGCACTGGTGTGACAGGGGATTCTTGTGAATTCGCCCCGGTACTAATCTTCTTTGGAGCCAGGATGAACTTATGGAGTTTCTAGATATATGATTACAACCAATGTAATGTGATGCAGGAGCATCTCTCCATGCATCCAACCATCCAACCAGCCACATCAATGCGCATGCATTCAAAGGATGAAGGGAGGCGCAACCTCATTCATATTTGTATTGAATGTAATTAAATGGTTTAGGCTGGTGAGCCAGGAGAGCCATGCCTTTGCGCAGGCTGTAGATAAGATAGGAATTTATTGTAGATCGGATGAGATCTAGTTCTGGATAGCAGACTAGACAACCATTGATTGTAAATTAATTAGAGTAGGTAAATCCTGGAGGGAAGCGCTCGATGAGCACCTCAGGTAAAAGAGATATTCAGATCTCATTTTTGAAAAAAAAAGTATGTAGGTAGAGCAGAAGAGAAGAGCCGAGAGAGCTCGAGAACACTTTGTAAAATACAGGCATTTCCATTTTTAATATAACTAGAACAGTTTTTCCTGCATTATTCTATCTTATATGTATGGATGTATGTGTTCTTTGAATATGTTGTAAATGTATGTTATTTGGATGCATTCTGCAGGGGTTGTTTTGATTTCAGGTGAGGTCTTTGAGGTTTCATGCCATAAGGGCGTGACAGAGTGCTGCGGTCTCTGAATACCAGTGCAAGAGTGCACTTCTGAACTCTGCAGAGACAGACAAAGATGTGATAAGGCACATGACTGGGATCATCAACTCAGGAGAAGAGGACCTTTGAGGTTGTTGAATACCTCAAGAGGCAAGGGCTGTGTGGGTGAGAAAAACAGTTGCAGATAGAATCACTGAAGATTTTGTAGGAGCTCTGCCAAGTGGGCATTGAGCGCATGCAAGAGGTGTTGAGGGAAGGAACTCTGCTGTGAGTTCATGAAAGGCCAGAATCACTGAGGATTCTGAGAAGCTCTGCCAGAAGGGCATCGAGCAAGTGTATAGGTTACACGGAAGAAACCCAGGATTGCTGAGGGTTATGAGGAAAGAGACTCCACCAGGAGGGTGTTGAGTAAGTGTGCAGGCAGGCACAGGAAGAGA
>SNQJ01S0038573.1:135895-149643 GCA_010110895.2 Picea sitchensis
TCGATCGGCAATTTCCTGATTGCCACAAGTGTGTGGGGTCCAAGCGTCAGAAACGAGGACAGGTGTCATCGGAGAATCGACACATCGTAGTTTGGAGGTTGAAGTTTCAACTCGTTGACATCGCGAGTAGCGATTTCCCGACAGGGGGGAAATCCCGATAGCAGAGGGGAGTCAACATTGACCCGTATCAAACTTTGGGGAATTTCCAGGTGAGCAACACGCGACCTGAGGATTCGCGAAATCGTGAATTCCGATTTCCCGATTTGGAAGGGAGGTCAGAAAGGAGTTGTTGTGGGTGAAGAACTTTCGACGAGGGAGTTGAAGGAAATTTTAGTTCTTCGAGCCAAAGTCAGAGGAGGTCCTGGTTAGAGCGATCGTTCTCTAAGGAGTGGGGAAGGTTGCACCATAATTTCTAATCTTTGTCTATCATCAAATATCATCTATGTGTTGTCTCCCAGGAAAGTTGAGCTTCAGTCTCCTCTCCCTAGAAACAGCGCCAATTTGTTATCACTCCAAGAAACTAGTTGTGGTTGTGGGTCAAAGATGCTTGGTAACTTAAAGTACACTTTCTTTTGTATTTTGTATGTATGGACCAATGGGATGACTCAATTACAGTATGTTATTCAGACAATCAAAATGAGAATCAAATGAACCAATGCTCTCAAGGATCAATAATCAAATGATAGCTTTAAAGGTGGGTGAGAAAACAATGCTTATAAACCAAATACAAATGTAGGGTTTAATAAACAAGGATAATAAACTATTAATCAAGTTATGAGCTAGCTAATGACATGACAGTCATTTTGCAGCTGATACAACTTGAATAAAAGTATAGAAAGAAAGATGAGAATCTGACATCAATAGAGAGAGAAAACTATGATTTGTATTATCATATGAAAGGTCTGTTTACAATATAGTATTTCTGTTATCCAAAATTGAATCTTTACTTTATCAAAATGATAAGTATTCATAACCTTTACAATAGATCTCACATCCCTGAAAAATGGATCTAGATTTCTAAAAATAGAAAACAAAAGACAAAACTAAATACAATAGGATAACTAAGAGCTAGTTCCTATGAATCGAACTATCTTCAAAGCTTGTCTTCGACATCTGGTCTTCATCATTTCTATGTTTCTCATGTGTCATGGAGGAAAGGACACATGTCTTCAGTAGTTGGAAAACTTTCAACAGCTATGAACAAATCTTTAGTTGACCACTTTAGCATTCTCCTCCAAAATCTCCACGAATCTTTGAAACTGAATATTTTATTATTTGGTGATTCATCTTTTAGATGTCCTCTTATCCTTTAAATCACCCAAAAACTGCTCTGTTTGAGCTCAAATCTTCAAAATTCTTACTCTGTAGTTTCACCAACTATTTCGCCTTAGGATTTGCTAATTAGCTGATGAAATCTCTGCTTTTCAATAGCGAATTGGTTATAATTGTGCCTTATGTGCTGGTGAAAGCTCTGTTTTTCAAAAAGGAAAACTTTTGTATCCAAAATTGTTGTTCCATCACAAATCATCATTTATTTGATTGATCTCCCTGCAAATTTACAGCAACCTGGGCCAACACCTGTAAATCTAGATGTGTGGTAATGTTTTCCTTCAATTTTTTGATCATCCTCTTCAGGCGCTTAGCTAACCACCATAAGCTGTTATAATCCTTTGTGATATTTTTATTCTTCTTTTTCTCCTTTATACTTTCACGTTCCAGCTTCTCAAACGCTGCATTGGTATTTGAAAAAGTTTCTGATAAGGCTTTATATCTTTCCCTTATCACCCTTTCTAAAACCTCTTGTTGTGTTATTACCTCTTTCAACTCTTTAATCTTCTATGTTTTATTTGATTTATTATTTCTTGGGGTTTCACCTTCATCTTTGGGAGTAAAAACTTCAAAATCTTGTGCAAGTTCCATGGAGTACTCTAGACTTTGGTTGGCTAGACTTTCATCTTCCTTTCCTGGTTTTGTGTCTGAATCTGTGTATGGAAGATTTAGAGCATTTGTCTTTTTTACTGTGGATTTCTCTGAGTTTGTTTCAAAATCTAGTTTCTTTTTAGCTTTCTTGGGCTTTATGCTTGAATTCTTGTCTTGTGGTGGCTTTGGGAGAGCTCTTCTTCTCCTTGATATACTCTGAGGGGTTGACTGTTTCTTGCATGATTTCTTCTATTCATTTATAGGTTGAGTTTGGGTCTCAAAACCTTCCCAGAAGAGAAAGTACTGCCAAGTTCTTTCTTTCTGTCTCAATTCTTCCAAGATGATCATTTTAATCAGGCCATGATGACAAAGGTAATTTTTGATACTGAATGGTTTGGCTCTGATCTTATTACACACCTTGGTTAGGCTTCTTTGAAGAAAGAAAGGAAAATTTAGAAGGACCTTCCCTGTGAAGTGATCTAAGAGTCTGAAATGATATAACATTAACTTGTCATACCTGCCCTATGAGTTTAAGTATAACTATCCTACCATTCATCTTCAAGGTAAGAAACAAGGATATTTTTCTTCCAGGCTATACTTCGGAATTCTGTCTTGAGGTATGATCTAAAATCCAAATTCTTGGTCACTGTTGTCTTAAACCAATTTTGGCCTATTTTGGGTAAACCAGTTGTTGAAGCGATGGCAACTTCATCAAATATCAGCTCCAGCGAACCCACAGTAACTTTACTTCCATCATAAGACTTTGCAAAAACCTCTGAAATTGCCTAGTGATAGCCTTCCTGTAACCTTTCCACATGTCATACAACCTGCATCTAAGAAACGCTTCTGCACCTCTGGATAAGACTGTAAGAAGGACAAATTGTCTAATTCTTTCCTCAGAAGTCATCCTCCTTTCTTCGTTTCCATATGCAACTTAATCACCAGCTAATTTGTGCACGGTTGAAACAGGAAACTTCTTAATAAGGAACAGGCTAGCGCTAGTGAAAACAACTTTGTGTTATCAATGAAATATGAAACCCCAGAATAGAATTTTTTTAACGCCATGAGTTTGAAATAGGAAATGGTGATTTGATTTGATCTCATCAGCTAATTGGTACTTTATTCTCTAGTTTCAATGATGATTATCAGTGTGTCACGTCTTCAAACCCTTTTCTGTCTACTCCACGAATTTCGTAAGAACAATTTGTCATGATGTTCTACTAAAACGTGATGAAAAGATGTCATCACACATTTGGATCCATTTACTCTCCATGATGATTGTATGATGTGTGTCTAGCATATCCTTTTGGGTTTCTGGAGTCGTTGGAGGAAAAATCGTGTTAACGCTTTCACCGGCTCGCTTGATGCTGAGAGTACGCTTTAGCCATTGAAACCTGGGGCTTTAACCAGCTAACTTCAACTTCAAAATAGATGTTATCTGGTGAAAAGATTTTTTTCTCGATTTTTTGAAAAGACGGTTTGATGATCGATTTATTTCTAGGATAAAATCTTAGATCCTATTCTTCTGACACTTCTAAAATTTAAAAATTTATATAGGACCCTAATTTTATGACCATGCTATCACCTTCAAAAAGGAACAAATGATTGATTCATTTTGAGAGATAACACAACCTACAAGGTCGAAACCTCAACAATTGGAGGAAAGAAAAGAAAAAAAATTATGCTTTAATTGTGACAACAAGTACAGTAAGGGACATAAATGTGGTGAGAATAAATTATTCTACATAGATTGGGAAGAGGAAGAAGAACAAGAACAAGAACCAACTCAAGATTAAAATGTACAAATGATTTATTTTGAAGAGTTGACTCCCACGATATCATGTAATGCATTGGCTAGAATTAACACTCCTCAAACCCTCAAGATTGAAGAATATATCAAAAAGAAAAAGGTAATAGTCCTAATTGATTTTGGTAGTACTCATAATTTCATTCACTATAAATTATCCAAAGCTCTCAATTTCTTTGTATATCGCTCTCAATTTCTTTGTATATCCAGTGCCATATTTTCAGGTAATGATTCCATATGGATGAACTATCAATTGCTCAGAAAAATGAAATAAGATAGATCTTACTATGGGGTTATATGGAATGAATAGTCCAATGATCATTATACCCATGGGTGGTGCTGATGTCGTACTATAAATCCAATGGTTACAATCATTAGGAACAATGGCTTTTAATTTTCAATAGCTTTTCATGAAATTTTCATTAGAAGGAAAATAAATTGAGTTAAGGGGTATCACAAGGAAACCTAGTAAGGTGATAAGCTCTAATGGCATGAAAAAATTATTGAAAAAAGGGCATCATGGTGTAATTGCACAACTATGCTCATTAGATGCTCACACATCTAAGACATCGATTCCCCTAGATCTCCAAGGGATCATTGAAAAGCATTCCATTGTATTTGAAGATATTCCCAAAGGTATTCCACCCACTCGAAATCATGATCATGATATTCACATAATTCCTAGGAGTGTTCTTCCTAACATCAGGACTCACAAATACCCTTATGCTCAGAAGAGTGAAATTGAGTGTATGGTTGAAGAAATGTTAGAGGCTAGCATTATTAGACCTAGCCAAATTTCTTACTCTGCACCAGTGATAACGATACTCAAGAAATATGTCCCATGGGGTATGTGTCCAGATTATAGAGAGCTCAACAAGATCACTATTAAAGATAAGTTTCCCATTCATATCATTGATGAATTGATATATGAACTACATGGATTTCACATAGATGGATCTCTGTTCAGGGTATCATGAGATTAGAATGAAGGAAGAAGATATCCCAAAAAAAACATTATGAACTCATGAAGGCCATTATGAATTTTGGGTCATCCCTTTTGGACTTACAAATGCACCTTCCACGTTCCAAGGGTTGATGAATTCCATTTTCAAACCCTTCCTTTGAAAATTTGTGTTAGTATTTTTTGATTATATACTAATCTATAGAAAGTCTTGGGAGGATCATGTGCAACATATTGAAAAGGTGCTACAACTACTAAAGGAGAAACAACTATATGCCAAACCATCCAAATGTTTCTTTGGGGTGAAGGAGGTAGAGTATTTGGGTCATAATGTATCTCATGAAGGTTTCAAGGTACACCCTAACAATATTAAGGCCATGATGGACTGGACGATTCCGAAAACATTGAAGAATCTTAGAGGATTTTTGGGTTTGACAGGTTACTACCACAAGTTTGTTCAAAACTATGGAAGAATAGAAACACCTTTAATGACATTAACTAAGAATGATTCATTTTCATGGACTACAGAGGAAACTCAAGATTTTGAAAAACTTAAAGAGACAATGTGCAAAGCTCATGTCTTGACCACACCAAACTTCACAAAAATCTTTATTGTGGAATTTGATGCCTCGGGAAATTACATTGGTGTTGTTCTAATGCAATAAGGAAGGCCACTTTCTTTTGAAAGTCGGCCACTCAAGGGAAAGGACTTACACAAAACCATTTATGAGAAGGAAATGATGACAATACTATATGCATTGAAGAAATGGCCTCCTTACCTAATAGGTAGGCACTTCAAGGTAAAAATAGATCATGATAGTCTTAAATACTTCTTGGAACAAATACTATCTTCAGAAGAAAAAGAAAAATGGGTGACCAATATATTGGGTTATGATTTTGAAATCATCTATAAAAAAATGGAAGAAAAATGTTGTGGTAGATGCACTCTCAAGAAAGGATGAATATGTTGAGGCCTTTCTCTATTCTATCTCGATCATCCAACCCGATTGGATAATAGAAGTAAGGGATGAATGGAAGAATGGAGAAAACGTGTGGGCTCTCATACGAAGGTTGCAGCCGGATTCCATTGCATCAGATACATTTACATGGAATAATGATTCACTATGGTACAAAGATTGCTTATATTTATGTAAGAACTCCCAACTCAAAAAAATGTATTATTGGAATTGCACACCTGTCCGGTAGGAAGGCACTCAGGATTTTTGAAAACCTACCATAGGGTCAAAAAGGAATTTTTTTGGCATGGCCTTAAAACTGATGCTCAAAGGTTTGTGGTAGAATGTTTGGTTTGCCAAAACAATAAGGTGGAAAAAATTAAGACCACGAGTCTTTTGCAACCATTAGTCATCCCAAGTCAGCATTGGGAGGAGGTTTCCATGGATTTCATCACAGAGTTACCGAAGTCTGAAGGAAAGAGTGTCATCATGGTGATTGTTAATAGAATGACCAAGTACGCACATTTTTTTTCACTCTCTCATCCCTTCAAAGCCATTACAATTGTCGTTGCATTCATGGAGATAGTTCAGAAGATATATGGAAGCCCAAAGATTATTGTAAGAGATAGAGATCCCATCTTCACCGGACATTTTTGGACATAATTATTTTCTTGTTTGGGTGCTCAATTAGCTCATAGCTCATCTTATCATCCTCAATCTGATGGAAAAAATGAGATAGTGAACAAATATCTGGAAGACTACCTTTGTTTCTTTGTCTTTGATAATCAAACACAATGGTTCAAATGGTTACCCTTGGCAGAATGGTGGTATAACACTTCCTTTCATACTACAACAAAAATGACACCATTTATGGCACTCTATGGATACCACCCTCCTTCCATCACTTCTTCTCTAAAATAAAAATCTAAGGTTGAAGAAGTGGAACATCACATCGAGCATCAACAATAATTTCTCCAAATATTAAAGGAAAACCTAACCATAGCACAAAATCACATGAAAAAACAAGCAGATCGACATCGTAGTGAAAAAAAAATTTAAGTAGGGGATTGGGTGTTTTTAAGACTACAACCATACAAGCAAATGTCCCTCAAGAAAGCAAAGAAGGATAATAAATTATCACCAAAGTACTATGGCCCTTATAAGGTGTTGCAAAATATTGGTACTAGGGCATACAAATTGGAGTTTTTTGCATCTTCGTGAGTATTCCCAGTTTTCCATGTTTCATGCTTAAATAAGGTTATAGGTGACAAGATCCTAGTTCAAATTATATTTCTAGAACTTGACGAGGAAATAAAAATCATATTGTAGCCTGAAGCTATCACTGACACGAGAATTCTCCAACTGAGGAGTAGATTCATTTCATAGTATCTCATTAAGTGGAGGAAACTACCTACTGAAGATTCCACTTGGGAAGATGAGGCTTTTGTACAGAAGCATAAAACATTACTCAAGCATTGCGGACAACACTTGTCTGAAGGGGAGGGGTATGTTAAGCCCTAAATAGTAGCACATTACCCCTTAATTAGGGAATATTACATTGGTAATGTTATTTTATTAATGTCGACTTGGGTCCATTAGTTGTAATTGCACCTCCTAGTCTCCTATATATACCAAGGAGACCTTTTCATTTTGAATCATCTTCTATTTTGAAATTTATGTGGTGTATAAGGAGGTTTCCCCCTCGAAGAGGATTATTATCTGAAATTCTCTCTTTTTCAAGGCATTGAGTACTTATTCTGAGGTTTTTCTATGCTATCTTGATATTTGGTTCTTAACAGAGGCCTCTTTTGATTTACCACAATCATCCTGCCACATTACTGTAAAATTAGAACTGTGATCATTATCATGAGAAATAAATTCAAATGTATGATAAATCCTACATGTCTATTGGCATCCAAAGAGGAATGTTATTGTTGATAACAAAAATAGGCCACACTGAGTAAACAGATTGAAGCTCTCCAAACGGATTAAAACCATAAATAACATAATGGAAATCATAAAATATAAGAGAAATTTCTTACATGTTGGGTAAATTAGTATACGTACCACCCCCATAATAGAAATGTGTGTATATGTTCGATTCAAATTGTAATAAATCAATAACTCTTCCCCTACAACTATTGATTTTATTGCATATACGAATACACGGTTTCCTTCACGCCCCTCAAATACGCAATTGGGTAGCTTATTTGTGGTTCCAGGTCATGCACTGTTTATAAACCCTACAATATTCCCCGTTTCTTTTGGCTTTCTGTCAATATAGATAGTTTCTCCTTTATTTTGATCATTGTCTTTTATTTGTATATAATTTGCACCCAAGCCATATATTCACATACTTTTTGTATATTGGAATATTCGTATCCAATATTTGTAGATATAAAAGGGTCCAACATACTCCATAAATTCAGTTAATCTATCATAACAAACCTTTATGTCATCCATGGAAAATAGCCCCAAACCATGTATTGACGATGGATCAATCTGGTAAATCCTTTCGTTTACCCATCATTTCACTATATGTTTTCACCTAAGGGAACCTCAATGTTGTATATTCTCTCATGATCATAAGAACACGATTCCCCTTTTGCAAGAAACAATTCCATGCATCTATGGAATTTCCTTCTGATCTTCTCACCACTAGTTCATCTCTGACTGTTATACCTACTAGATGTCTCACTTTCCTCTATTCTACCTTAACTTCCCTAGCGTAGACCTCACCCCCTTCTCCTTTGGGGTTGCGTGACCTCCCGGGCTAGGATCGTTCGAAACACCTGAGTCGGATTGACTCTTCAGCTACCTGCTAGAACCCAAAAAACTCTATCACAGGTCCTTCCTTCCTCCGAAGTGCGGGTCCTATTAACTCTATCACGTGACCTCTGGCTATGTTTTGGGGCTCAATTACACAAAGTGATTTAGGATTTAGGCTTCATCTCTTTCCAATACAACCAACTCTTACGTTCCAATACTTTGAATTGGCGACCTTCAAATGCGCTAGGATCAATGGTCCTTGTCCCTCCTTTCGGTCAATGACTATGATCTACTCTGGAATCTGGCCTTAAGGAGTCTCTCGATATCTTCCTCTAATATCTCTCAGAGTACTACTCCTCTGAAATGTGTGGGTCACCTCTAATGGTCTGGATTCAAACCGCTATTCGTGACTTCATGAATATCATTGTTTGCTCTTAGTGAACCTTTCGAAGCTCCAACTCCTAGATATCCTGATCTTGTTCCACCTATCTCCTCCCGACGATGGATGATTTCATGACCTTCGGTACTTCGGTGAGTCCTCGACCTCCTTGCACACTTAGCGCAATTTCTTCTCGAGACTTAGAATTTTCTCAATCTTCTTTTTCACTCCTTGTAGAATCCTGTGCACTCTTCTACGAATTTTCTCGACTTGAAAACCTCCAAGGTTCCCAGTTCCTCTGCACCCTTCAGTTGACTTTCTCCTGCCCTCCTTGAATTTTATCGCTCTTCTTTTTGATCTTTTAAGGTGAACTTAAAGTCTCCTTAGCACACTCCTTGCACTTGGATAAGATTTTCGACGGCTTCTCCCTGAGCCCTTCCACGATTCTTAAAGAATCTACTTTCCTTTTTCGATGCACTCTTGTAAAGCCTTCCTTCCTCCAAGTCTTAAAAAACCCTAGGGTTCTCTTAAGGATTTCAACACTTCAGAATGTGTTTCCCTTGTACACTCTCATACTTTCTCTATGCCCTCCTAGAAGAGTATTTCAGAATGTTCATTAACTATGTTGATCCAGGTGGATATCGGGGGCCACCCACCTTTTCCAAATGGCTCAAAACAGTTTTCTGGCCATTTTGGTAATTTACTATTTTTAGCAGGTTTTCACTTCCGTGGCCATTTTGAGGGGCTCAATTATGCCTTCGGCTATCATTGAGAACCTCGATCTCAAAAAAACTTCATTTAGGCCCTCAAAATGGCCCCGGAAGTGAAAACCTACTAAAAATAGTAAATTGCCAAAATGGCCAGAAAACTGTTTTGAGCCATTTGGAAAAGGTGGGTGGCCCCCGATATCCACCTGGATCATATGTGTTGTTCTTCCTCCCACATAGTATTTCTTTCCAAGGTACCCAACCACCTTCAAATTTCATCCCGAGTCTATGAATTATCCTGGTGTGCCCTCCTGACAGCTTCTCTTCTGACTCAAACGAGTTTAGATACACACTCCTTGCATCATATCACAGAGTTTCGTTCCTCTGTCGCACACTCCTTGAACTTAGCCTTGAGAACCAGACTTAATCCAACACACTCGCTGATAGAAGATTATATTTCTATCCCTGTAGATAATTTCTAGCATACATCTACAACTAAAATGCATATGAATGACATTCATAACACAACATCCATTACACATAAATTAACAAATAGGAAAGACTTTTCTTTTCTATTAATGGTGGAATGTCCATTACATTATGTGAGTCTGGAATACTATCGAGTCTCGAATCTCTCCCCTTACATGCATACCTACTTCTCTCTTTCTATTGGAAAAAATACAAGAGTTTATACAAGAGGGGCTCGATGAGCTTCCCTCCATCTAATCTAGTGGTGTATAATCACCATTCAAAATGCCTATCTAATGGGAATATTACAATCATGGTAATATGATCTAAATCGGATGCAGATCCTGCCTATCGTCAACCACTTAATGGTGACCTTATCTCCAGCTTATGCAAGGCAAAACTTGGCTCTTCCAACTTGTCAATATTAATTTCCTTGATCACACTTGATATTTTAGAAGGAAAAATGAGAGGTCGATACATCTCCCTTCTATGAATGTGCACCACTCACGCTAATCAACTGGCATGTGCTGAGGTGGAGATTTTCTTCTACATCATAATCCATATCTATGAAAATTCATGAGATCGTACTCATGAGTTTCACATCTCTGTTGAAATCCACCTAGATCCCCAACTTTATCTTGGAGATGTCCTTCTGCTCCTCTTTTCTTCTACTACTTCTTTTGCATCTTCCCTGTTGATTGTGCAGTTTTTTTTATTTCCAAATTCTCCTTGCTGACCACTTCTTCTGCTGACCTTGACATAAGCCTCTATATCTACTCTACATATTATTCCAGCTGCTCCATCAACTGGTTTGGATTTTTCAGTTTTCTCATCTACAACTCTCCATGCGGTTCCATGGGTTGGTTGTCCTGATCTCCCATGATGATTCCATCCCTTGTGACACTGATTGGCCAATCGGATGTAGACTCCAATTTTGCAGTCTCACCACTGAACTTTTTTTCAAGTATTTCTTCTAACAGTTTAACCCCTATCAGTTCTTTGGTTGGTTCCATTTCATCTCTCTCCATCTGCAACTCATGTTGGTAAGTTTATTTTCGCATGGATATCTCACGGCAGCCACCTTCTGGTTCTAGACGGCCTAACCAATCCTCCAATTCCTTTAACTCCATATCCCACTGAGTAAGTAACTCGATTGGGTGCTCCTCTTCTGTTGGGACATACTTCAGTATATGTTCCTCCTCCTCCATGACAGTCTCATCTCACTATCCTTCTATTGACTTTGCAACACATGTGTTAACCTCTCCTCGGCTTCTTGGCAGGAATATCTCGACTCCTCCAATGACCAAAACATTCCTATGATCTTTCTCCTCTATGATGAAAGTTTCCAACTTGTCATCATCTTCATTCACACAACTTGTAGCTCCACATGGATATTCATATGGATGAGGCCTTTCTTCCTCTTCTCCATCTGTCAACACCCCCTACTGATGTGAACTCTCATCTGAGCTCATCTCTTCTCCATTTCCCACTTGGAAATTCGGGATGTCTCCTCTGCCCTCCTGGAAGTTTATGAGATCACCTGATTTCTCCTTGTTTCCCACCTGGAAACCTATGAGAATCCTCCCATATTTCTTTCCCTCCCCATTGAGGTTTTCAACATATCTCAACCACCTCCTCAACATATTTTGTTGCCTTAGGTCCAAAAACATTCAAACATGCCACTTAGATGTCCTTTTCAAAGGCCACTTGTACCTCTAGTGCACCTTTGCCTCTTGTTGCATATTAAATTCTAGCCTCCTTATTTCTGCTCGGATATCACTCAGCTCCTTGTCCATCTTTGCTTTTCTTTTCTGCAGGAAAAATTCTCTTTGACCACGCTCCTGACCTCCAATGGCCATTTCAATTCTATTGCATCCCACCTGGATGTTTATCATTTGTTGTATTCCTTGCAATAGTTTCCACAGAGTATCACACCCTGTCTCTTTCTCCTTTTCCTGTTGTCTATAAGAAAACTTTCTCTCTGATACCACTTGGTATCAGAGTACCTCCTTTACCTTTTTCTTTCAGCCTAAGAGAAAAATCAGGCTCTGATACCACTTGGTATCAGAGTATCTTCTTTACTTCTTTATTTCTGCGTGAGAGAAAAATCAGGCTCTGATACCACTTGGCACAGACCCCACCCCCTTCTCCTTCGGGCCTGCACGACCTCCCGGTCTGGGATCATTCGAAACACCTGAGTCAGATGGACTCTTCGTCTCCCTACTAGAACCCAACAAACTCTATCATAAGTCCTTCCTTCCTCCGAAGTGTGGGTCCTCTCAGCCCTTCGAATAAATTTGGCAGTGACATTTAGCTCTCTGTGCTAGACCCTTTCTATCACATGACCTTCGACTGTGTTCTGGGGCTCAATTACAAAAAGTTCTTCGGGCTTTTGGCTTCGACTCTTTCCATGATAGCCAACTCTTACATTCCTAGACTCCAAATTAGTGAACTTCATATGCGTGAGGATCAACGATCCTTGTCCTTCCTTCTGGTTGATGGTTGTGATCTACTTCGGACTCCGACCTTCAAGAGTCTCTCGATATCTTCCTCCGATATCTCCCGGAGTACTACTCCTCTAAAATTTCTAGATCGCTTCCACATGTCCCCTCCAGATCCAATAGTATGGATTCAAAATGCTCTTCGCAACTTCGCGAAGATCTTTGTTTTCTCTCAGAGAACCTTCCAGAGCTCTAGCTCCCATATCTCCCAATCTTATTCCACCTATATACTCCCGACGATGGATGATTTCACAGACTTCAAGACTTAGGTGAGTCCACGACCTCCTTACACACTTAGTGCAATTTCTTCTCTAGACTTAGACTTTTCTCAAGATTCTTCTGCACTCCTTGCAGAATCCTATGCACTCTTCTACAACTTTGCTCGGCTTAAAAACCTCCAAGTTTCCCATTTACCCTATGCCCTTCAGTGGACATTTTCCTTCCCCCTTGGCAGTTTATCACTCTTTCTTTTGAGCTTGTAAGGTGAAATTACAGTACCATTGGCGCACTCCTTGCGCTCGACTAATATTTTCAAATACTTCTCCCTGAGCCCTTCCATGAGTCTCAAGGCATCTTCTTTACTTTGTCGATGCACTCTTGCAAAGCCTTCCTTCCTCTGAGTGTTCAAAAACCATGGGGTTCTCTTAAGGATTTAAACACTTCAAAATGTGTTTCCCTTGTACGCTCTCATAATTTCTCTATGCCATCCTGGCAGAGTATTTCAGAGTGTCCAGTAACGTTGTGTTGTGCTTCCTCCCACACAGTCTTTCTTTCTAAGGTACCCAACCACCTTGAAATTTCCTCCCGATTCTGTGAATTATCCTAATGTGCCCTCCTGGCAGCTTCTCTTATGACTTGAACAAGTTCATATATGCACTCCTTGTGGTGGCTCACATATTTTCCTCCCTCTATCATTAATTCCTTGCACTTATCTTTGAGAACCATACTTAATCCAACACACTCATAGATAGAAGATTGTATTTCTATCCCTATGTTATAACCCTAAATTGCACCACACATGCTTACCTAGCATCAGGCCAACTCATATCCCTTCCTTGCCAAAAAACTACTGAACAACTCTTCTAAAAACTCCATTTTTAAAAAGAAAACTCTAGCAGGCTCACTATAGCCCGCGGACAAACGCTAGCAGGCCCACTACAGCCTGCGGGGAAAACGCTAGCAGGCCCACTACAACCCGCGTTTGCCTTCAGAATCACAAAAAATGGAAAGTTGCCGACGGAACGAGAAGCTTTTGGTCAGTTAACTGGAACTCCCCTCCA